>PVIR01036772.1:0-15573 GCA_004026965.1 Petromus typicus | reverse complement strand
TGTGCATGTGAAGTGTCAACATTTTTCAGAAATTTCAGAATTCTTGGGGCTGGGGATTTGGCTCAGTGGTTCTGGGGCCTGTCTTGCAAGCGCAAGGACCCGGTTCCATCCCTGGTTAACCACATACCATACTGGGTATGGAGACTCACGCTCAGCAACAATCAGTAGCACATACCACAGTGCCGGATGTGGTGGCTCACGCCTGTAATCCTAGCACTTGGGAGGCAGAGGCAGAGGCAGAGGCAAGATTGCAGTGATGTGAGTTTGAGGCTGAGCTCAGGGCCAGCCTGAACTACAAAGTGAGACCCTGTCTCAAAAAAAAAAAAAAGAAAGAAATTTCAGAATTCTTGTAATGCAGAGGATTCCTTAAAATACAGAATATAAAATCTCCCAACATACACATTACATAGTAGGAAAGAACATGGATTAAATGTAGAAATGGAAGAATGAGGGGAAATGCATTAATATATAACTACATTCACATCTTGAAAAGTGGCCAACAACTAATTAATTCCATACATTAATAGTAAAGGTAATGAATAGCCTCAGGCTATTCATACCCAAATGCATTTTTGGTGAGCACAATATTTAAAATGCAATTCAAACATGCAAGCTCTAGCTAATGACAATAATCATGGGTTTTAATCAGGTGCCACTGTGAGACCATGGCTAAGAAAATGACCTCACAAGTGGACCACTGTACAGCACTGTAATTTCTGCATGATGATACCAAAATAAAAATTCAGGACAAATACTCGCCTGAAAAATACCACTTCAGACTTATCTGGTAAGTGCATTTTATAAGTGGGAGGCTCAGCCCTCCCCACAGCTAAGATGCACCAGCTCAAAATCTATCAGTCCAGAGAAGACAACCGCCCAGGGGTAACTGTGCAGAGCCAGGTCCCAACCAACCCAGCTCCTACCACCTCAGTAGCAGCACTGGTGGGGTAGCTTCCTCATTTACAAAACACTAAGCACAGTACCTCCCTCATGGAATCACTTGAAAGACCACAAAAGATAATGAACACAGCCAAATCTGGCATTAATAACTAAGTGCTGTTATTTTTATCGTCACTTTAGAATCCTAGAAGATGCTTTTCTCAACTCTGTGAGTACTTCCTTCTGAGAAAGGCCAAGAATGTGTCTTAAAACAGATGTGTTATGCAGCAGCAGATGAACCTCAAAACTTCGCATAGATGCGCAGAGCTGGATACAAAGGGTCAGACTATGTGATTCTATTCGCATGAAATTTCTAGAAAAAAGCGAAGTTCTACACAGGAAAAACAAATTACCTAAAGGTTGCTGAAAACCGAGCATGGGCACAGACTGCCTGCGAACCTGGAACTGGACTGGGGGCCAGCTGAGCAGCCTCACAATATTCAACACCGAGGACTGTGCACCACTAATGGGTGACCTGCACGGGGTGCATTTTAAATAGATGCATTTCCAGCTGCACAGACAGCTCGGATGTGTCTGGCACCACCGTAAATTCAGATATTTATAGAGCAGTACAAAGCTGGGATGAAAATGTAGGGCTTGGGTACAAGTCATCCTAACCCTAACTGAGCTTCCTCCGAGACAAACATAATACATTTCTAATCTTCGGTTTCCACATCTGTAAAGTGGGAAGAAAGTACTAATCAATTTCAGAGGCTGCTGAGCACATTATAAAAATAACCCTCTGCCAGTCTTCCCATATTGATAAATGGCATCACTCTTTACCCAGAGGCAGTGACTAAAATACAGGTGTCTAGCACAAGTCCCTTCTCTCTTGAATATCAGCCCCAAATTCATTAGTAAGCCCAGATGGCTCCATCTTCAAAATACATCCGCATCCAAGCACTTCCCTACCTCCATCCTGTCCGTAGTGTCCCCCGCAGGCGGCAGCAGGACCTGGACCGCTCTCCCTGCTTCCATGCTGGCCCTCCACACTCAGAGGGACACATATTAAATGCAAGGCCAGATTCTTCTATTCCCTGCTCAGAATTTGCAATGGCTTCCCAGCAGTGCAGAGCTCAGACCCATCTCCTATCTCCCAGGGGCCCTGCCCACCTGCCCTCCTGGCCCCGGGCCCCTTCTTTACCAGCAAGCACCTGGGAACACAGATAAGATTGGAGCAAGGTTCACCAGTTTCCTTCCTTCAGAGCTCAAATTCTGCTCCTCAGCAGGACCTCGCCCTGCCCAAAACAGCACGTCCTCCTCCATCAGCCTCCAGCTCCCTGCCCAGATTTAGTTCTCTCGATAGCACTGAGCATGGGAACCACCGTATCTACACGGAAACTCCACGCAGCAGGCTTTTTTCCTGGCCTACCCACCATTCTACCCCAATTCGGAGTCTGGAGCAGGGCCTCGCATACTGCAGCACATGTTAAATTCCCACTAAAGGAAGGAGCAAATGTCACTGGCACACAGCACAATGCCTGTGCACGGGACATGCTCTGTTAGTTGATAACTGTTATACCACCATTACTGTGCTGGTTGTTTCATTATCACTACACTGCACAGATAAAGACAGCAGGAGCCCAATGGGCCGGGGATATAGCTCAGCGGTTCCGGGCGCCTATCTTGCAAGTACAAGGGCCCAGGGTTCAATCCCTGGTAACCACATAACAACACTGGGTGTGGAGACCCACCCCAGCAGCAATTAGCACCACATACCACAGTGCTGGGCTCACACCTGGAATCCCAGCACTCGGGAGGCAGGAGGATTGCTGTGATGTGAGTTAGAGGCTGAGCTCAGGGCCAGTCTGAACTACAAAGCGAGACCCTGTCTCAAAAAAAAAAAAAAAAGACAGTAGGAGCCCAAATAACCCAGATAAAATCTGTATCTGACCAGCAGTAACGTCTATGAGGCCTCCAGTTCTAGGAACCCAGGAAAACCAAAGATCCCCAAGGAAGCAGCAGCTGAGGTTTCTCCTATTCGGGGTCCAGGCCTTTACTCCTCCTAGAGGTGGCCCCCATCTTACAACATCCAAGGGAACACTCTACATTAACTTACAGTCACAGGGCACTGCACCCATCAAGGAAACAAGCCTTTAGTCTACTCTAAGAAAACAGAGGTAGGGAGGTGTCACTGTCACCTGTTTACAGAAGAAGAAGTTGGAAGACAAATAAACGACATGTTCAAAAACCATATGCTGTATGTCCGGGTGAGCTTATGCTTAGGATTCTGGATATTTAAAAGTCTTGGCCTCCTTCCAATACATTAAAATACTCTGCACACACACACACACACACACACATACACACACACACAAAGAAGAAGAAGAAGAAAGAAAGAGGAGGAAAGAACAGAAGAAGGAAAAGAAAAACAAAGAACTCTGACCACAGTTTTGCCTATTTCCAATAATATCAAGTCATATGGAAAAGAACATTATAAAATCCCTCACATAAACAAATTCACAGCAACATTTTTAACTTGTCCAGGATGCAGGGGTTTTAACGTATCTATAATAGGTGCTCATAAACAACTTCTGATTATTTATACTGCAGGATTTTATGAGTTTTATGAGCTCATTAGCATCCATCAGCCCAGGTCTTTAAAAACCTGGATAAATCACTAACTAACTCCAAGAGAACCAGGCTGTATTTCACATATAACTATCAACACCACAGTACCATACCCCCTTCCCTGCACCCTTACTATGACACCTTAGGATGAATGCCAAAACTCCTGCCCAAGAACAGACTGCAACAGGGAACATCTAGTATCAAGATCACATTGTCTTTAAAACCTTCCTAAAGACAGGAAGAGACGTGGAGCTGAGTGAAAAGAGCAAGAGCCCCCTCCATGAGGGTCCCCTGGCCATCATCTTGAGAATGCTGCAGCTGCTCCACTCACACTTCTTTAAAAGGCTATAGGTGAAACATCTATTCAAGGCCCTCACCCATATTTTAATCAGGCTTTAAGATTTTTCACTATGAAACTGGGGAAGCTCCCTACATATTCTGGAGATTAATCCTCTTTAGATCGTCTCTGCCTGTCCACACGATTGACTACTTCCCTGGCTGGGCAGAGGCTTTGAAAGCCAGTACAGCTCCACTGTTTATTTTTGTACTTATTGCCCATGTTCTCAGCACCTTGTCCATGAAATCATGCTGAGAACAACATCACGCAGGCTGCCATATTTTCTTCTGATCTGGAAACCCCTAAATACTCATTACCAAAAATGTGGAAGACCCATGGCACATACACCGGCAGCAGAACAGATTCAGCCCTGCAGTGCTCAGCAGCAGAGATGGGCCTCAGCAGACGTGAAGGGAGCCACGGACAGGGTCAGCCCTGTGGGCTCTGTATGAAGGATCTACACAGTTAAAGCACAGACCCACAGAGCAGAAAGGACTTGTCAGGAACGACGGGGAAGTGGGGAGTTACCCTTAAGGGGTGTAAAGCTTCAGTCAAGCAGCAGGAGTCACCTCTACATGCCTCCTGTTCAGTAGTGAACCTGAAGCCCAACAACATGTCACATAAGAACTGTACCTAACAACACTGTGTACAGTCGGCCATGGTGTCCCACACCTGTGACCTCCACACGCTGGAGGCTAGGGCAGGAATACGGCAAGTTCAAGACCAAGCTGGGAAACTTACCAACTTGGGGAGACTAAAATAAAAAGTAAAAAAATAAAAATAAAATGATAAAAGGGGGCCAGAGATGGAGCCCAGTGTGAAAGAACCTTGTACCACCAACAATTAGAAAAAGGACACAGGGGGCAAGACCACAGTATGAACATGCATCATTTGCCAATCTCAAGGACCACAAACGAGAGACAGGAGGGACACAACTGTCCTCATGGGCCATGGTCCTGAGTGTATCTCACACACAAAAGGACTCAGGCTCACAGACGGTGCAGACTGGAGCTGGACTCCAGTCAAGTCAGATGTGCTATGCCCGAAGCTCCAAACCTTCCCCTCCACCACACGTGGAACCCTCTCCCAAGCCACAATCCCGCTCTCACAGCCCAAAGCTGTGATCGAGCAGGCCTCTCACTTCAGAGGCCCCTTGGTAAATTACCTCAGCACTGCAACAAAAGGCACCAGAGATGTGCAGAGGACACTCTCTGACGCCCAGACAAACACACCAACTGACTCACAAGACAGCCGGTCACAGCCGTGTTTCTGGAGGGGACCCAACACTCTACAGAAGAAGCATTCCTAGCCTACAGACTTGGCATCTCACAGCCACCCAGGAACTTACTGCCCCCTAAGGACAATGGAAAACTCTGTAAATCAGTTCTGCACTAGAAAACGAACCAATCAACTAGGTGTGGTAGTGCACCCCTTAATATTAGCACTCTGAGAGGCTGAGGAAGAAGACAGCAAATTTAACTCCAGCCTAATTTAACTCCAGCCTGGGAAGACCCCAACTCAGAAAAAGGGCTGGGGGCATTGCTCAGGAAGACAGGGAGGGAGGCAGACCCAAGTTCTCATCCAAACCCAGCAGCTGGCCTCATCACTCCAGCCAGGTGCTACCAGCGTGCTCAGACAGGATCAGCCCTGGACAATCACATTCATTGACCCTGTGTTTCTGTCCCACGTCACTCTTCAGACCAGAGGGCCAGAAACCTAGTGTCTTATTCTGAGCTATGGTTTATATCATTCTTTCTGAGATATTACCTTAATTCATAAAGTGTTCCTCTGTATTCACAGCTCTTAAATGGAATTAAACAGTTTTGCGGACTTTTACATGACATGAGGATGGGAACGCTGTCACAGCAGGTCATATTTGGCACGTGGGAGGCACTGATAGACATGTTACCTGTGCAGTGAATGAAAAGCAAAGCTCTAGCATCAGCCTTAGAGTCAGTACCTGACCAATTTACCAGCTTGTCAAATGATTTTATTTCTTTTACTAATGGGGCACTGGAATCGGTAAAATAAGGAGAATAAAAGGGTTGATTCCTTTTCTGCAGATTCCCTAAGTACTAGAGGTGAGAAGAAGTTCAGATGGGCAAGCCAAGCACTTCTTAAACTAGAAAGGAAAAAGGAAGAAAGATGGTTTGCTTCGAGAAGGAAAAGCAAAACACCACACCAAGATCAGACAAGGGGACATAACGAGGGAATGCAGCACAGCTCTGTCATGCCCAGGCTATATACACACACACACAGAGGCTCATCCCAGAGCTCCCCCAGCCTGCTGTGTGCCCAGAGTGAGCCCCAAATAAGCCAGGTTCCACAGCCACTCCTCTCAACTTGAAGCAGCCACTGGCTCTCCCAGATCTCTGGGGTGTCCACAGCTACCTGAACTCTGCAGCTCACGGACCCATTTTATCAGAGGATGCAGAGCAATAGTAACATGAAGCTTATTACTGGTCATCTGTGTAACCAAAGTCCTCTCTCTCGCTACCCCTCAAAGAACAACAGCCACTTCGACGCCTGATGTTTTAAACTATCAAAACCAAAGGATGAATGGAGGACAGCACTCATGCTCCCACACACCAGGCCCAAGATTAAGGCCTTGCCTCTTCTGTATCTGAGCACTAACCAAGTGTATTTCCAACAACTGCATGAATGGGCCCAGGGTTGGAAGCTGGCAGTAACCACAGAAAGTCCCTCCCATTGGGCCACCCCCACGTCTCTCTCCTACAAGGCAAAAGAACTGAAGAGCAAAGCTCCTAAACTCTGGCCTCAGGCCCAGCTTGGCCACGCTGCTTGTATCATTGAAGGTGTCAAAGGAGAGTCAAAAAATAAAATCTAGAGGGCTGGGGATTTAGCTCAGTGGTTCCAGCGCCTGTCTTGCAACCACAAGGGCCCGGGTTCAATTCCCCAGTAACCACATACAACACTGGGCATGGAGACTCACGCCCAGCAGTAATCAGTACCTCGTACCACAGTGCCAGGCATGGTGGCTCACGCCTGTAATCCCAGCACTCGGGAGGCAGAGGCAGGAGGACTGCTGTGATGTGAGTTAGAGACTGAGCTCAGGGCCAGCCTGAACTACAAAGAGAGACCCTGTCTCAAAAAATAAAATAAAATCTGGAGATTCTATTTCCCACAGGAGTTTCTATTGAATTTATTATGCAGAGACGTACAAGGACCTCTCAAGGCGCACTTGTCACGCCAAACATTTCGCCTTCGCATACAGGTCAGAAGGGCATGGCAGCCCCTGAAAGAGTGCAAGCCGTGAATGGGCCCAAACTGCAGCGGAAGGAAGCCGAACGGTAGAAACAGCAACAAGAAATGCACCTGACACTATGTAACCACAACTTCCTCCTTGTAAATTCTTCCAACTTCAGAAAGTATTGCATCATCTTCACGGTCAGCCTACTTCTAAATGTTTGTCTTAAAGGCTCATTTTTACTTACATATTAGAGAATCCAAACGTCCAAAAATGTCCTAAGAGGAAAATAAAAGTAAGTAACAAAAGTTCCAGTGGCCAAAAACATGGCTGAGTGATTTTTCCCCCAAGGAAGACGCTGCCCACCCTTAGTGGGAAACACTTCCTGCCTTACTTTCTCAGCGCAGTCTTTCAGAAGCAAATGCAAACGCGTCTTCAGGAGTAAGAACCACTGCTATTGCTAGGTTTCCAAAAAGAGTTCCTCCTATCACATATCTCATGAACTGCTGAACAATTTTACTCTAGGAATACGTTAAAAGCTGAAAGCTTTCTTTAAAAATAAAATGAATCCCAAAAGACTCTTAAAAACCAAAGGATACAGCTCATAAAACTTTTTGGTCAGCCCATTCTTCCAAGTAAGGGGAAATGACAGTGTTTTTCTTTTATGTTCCCTCTCTATGTAGAAGCTTACAAGAGAAGGTATTCTGAAACAGCTTAGTCTGAAGGTGTGTGTAGCTATGCATAACCGCAGAATTACCAGTATTAAATGTCCGATTTTAGAGTGGTGTAACTGATAAGAGGTTAAAGGTCAGGATCAATCTCTCTCGCGCGCGCTCTCATATACACACAGGCTCTCCAACCACAAATCAACCAAAGATGTCTTTATCCACAGAGTAGGTATCGGTGGTGGTCATGAGTTACCTTTTTCTGTATTTTTTACAATTTTTAATAAATATGTGCAATCTTATAATTAAAAGTTTTAAATACAAAACTTCTCGCACAGTCAGCACCCCCGACAATCTCAATTTGCTGCGACCTGGACAGCTAGCCGACCCTCAGCGCCGAAGAGCGACCCGCCTGGACACCGCTGACCCGCAGCGGAAGCTCAAACCTACCTTTCCGATTTTCCGTGTGTCCCTGGAGCCCACACTCCCTACTCCGGTCACTTCACCCCGCTGTCAGTGACCACCCTCCGCGGAAACGACCAGCGCGCGGGCGGCTCTCCGCCTCCTTCTCCGCGCCGTATTCCTCCCGAGATTCGCCGGCCGATTCCCTGCCGGGCAGGTCGCGGCGCCCGGGGCGGAGCCCGCGGACCGACTCGGCGGGCGGGCGCACCTGCGCGGGTGCCGGGGCCGAGGGACGCGCCGGGCGGGCGGGAGGGAAGGGGGGGCGGCGGACTGGAGCCGGCGCTCCGCGGGGGGCGACCCGACCAGCCTTTGTCTGCGGGCGGCCGGCGCGGCGCGGGCCGGGCGGGGTCTCGGGCCCAGAGCCCCCGGACCACCGAGTCGCCGTCCGCCCGCCGCCCGCCCCTAGGCCGCCCGCCCGCCCGCCGCCCGCCGCCCCGGGTCCCGCGGGCGCCTCGCGCGCCGTCTTTGTGTGCAAAGGGAGCGCCCGGGACCTACCTCGGCGCACAAAGGCGCGGTCTCTCGCTCCCGGCGCGGCGGCCCCGCTGGCGGGGGTGCGGGTGGCTGACGGCTGACGACGGCTCCGACGGCGCGGACGGCAGCAGGGATCGAGCCCGCGGCCGAGCGCCCCAGTTAAGCGGCGGGGAGGAGGCGGGGCGGGGCGGAGCGTCCGCTGGCGGGCCACGCCTCCCGATGGCCACGCCTCCTATGGCCACGCCCCCCGAGCGCTAGCGGACCCAGAGCTCTTCGCCGGGTCTGGAGTGGCTGTCCTATTCGCTACCGCCAAAGGAGTTGGGGTTGCTCTAGGGACCAGGAAAGGAATCCTCTGTAACTGTGGAGACGAGACGGCCGTCCAGCCCTGGCTGGGTTCCGGGGAGCCAGGCTCCCTTGATCCCTCTGTGTTGGAGGCCACTGGGCCTGCGCGACCTTGCACAGGGAAGGAAGTATGCATTCTACCTTTTTAAAAATCTCTGGTTTTCTTCTGCTCTCTTAGCCCAGCTTATTTCTCTGGCCAGACTGAAGGCTCCAGATTAAGACCCCGCCGCGGCATAGTTACGGTGAGAATGGCATGTTCCAGACCAAACCTTGCTAATTGGTCCTGCTGCATGAGTCTAAGGGTGGTTTATTTGTTGACAAACGTTTTTGACTAAAAGCGTGGGTCGTGATCAGTGGATTCTCCCCAAATCCTATCAACTTCCACCTTGGCTTCTAGGCCCAGGCTGTGTGAGAATGGGGGCCCATACAGATCACCTCCTTACCTCACGTTCAATTGGTCTGGGGACTATCTTACCTACAATACCCCATCTCAGCACTGCAGATGTGGCTGCAGTGTGTCCTCCAGAAGTTCCGATGCTGAAAGGCTGGGCCCCAGTGACTGTGGGAGGTTATGGACCATTACAAAGAGGAGCCTAGCTGGGCCTGCCTGACAAGCTCAAGGACCTGAGTTCAAAAAAATATAGGTGAAGAGGAGGAGGGGAGGAGGAGGAGGAAGAGCCTGTGGGGAAGTCTTCGGACCACTGGAGCAGTGTCCTCAGAGGGGAGGGTATCACCCAACCCTGTGACCTTTCTCACTGCTGGGATACGGGCTGCCATTAGGTCCTGACCAGAGACCAAACCTGTGAAGCCACTTGATCTTGAACTTCAACCCCAAAAGTGTAAGCTAAATAAGTCTCTTTTCTTAATAAAGTTAGCCTGCCTCAGATATTTCATTAGAGTAACACAGAGCTGACTAGGAAGCCTTGACAGTGTGTGTAGAATAACTGTGGGAGCGCATGCACACCACAGCCAGAAATCTTGGAAACTGTCTTAGAGTTCTGCCACAACTACAAATATAGATGGATGTGCAGAGAGATACTCTTTGGAATAGAATCGATTGACCGTGGGGACAGGAAGTGGGAGCCTCAGGGAGCTCAGCAGTTACGTAAACCAGACCGACTGAGACTGAGAGGGAAGTCTTGTTAGGCAACACCATTGTGCAATAAATCTTTACTGAAACGTAACGACCTGAGCACTCAAAAAGTAGCAAAAGAAAAGCAAAGTTAAAAATATGGCACCCTAATTTTACCATTTAAATGTCACGGTAATTTGCATATACTAGTACAGTACTTCCCTTAGTTTGCTTAAGTAACTGGCACAGTTGTTATGTAAGATCAACCTGATGTCCTGTAACTGGCGGATAATGTTTTTGATAAAGAAATCTATAAATCTTATTTATGGAGAATTTTCATGAGAAGATACATTATTAGTCATGGAGATGTAGAATATATGGGCCTTAATAGTATTTGGAAGGCAAGAAAATGATACACACAAATCAGAATCGACATCTATAAGCCAGCTGAGAAGCTGTTACATTAAAATAACCTCTTACGGTGAGCATATGTAAGAAAAGGAATAGAAGCATTTTAATAGCACTAATAAGCAAATGAATGTTCTTTTCCATAGGAGCTGCCCATAGAAAGCATTTTGGAAGGTCCATGGCTGAATTGTATCTCATAATGAATCCAAACACTTTGTTACTTCTACAGAGTCAGTGAATTAATTTCAAGACATTTAATACATATGTTTTCTAAAACATGTAATTTAGTTTTTACAACACTTATTCTTTATTATTTGGAATTATAAAATCCAAGGGCCTCTATAAAATGGTGGCTTTAAATTGTAATTAAATATCACAAAAGCAGAAGAGAGACAGCTGTTAGTAGGGAAACACCCACTTAACAATGCCAAGACCTGAGCTTTACATCTTTCTTTACATGAATCTAAAACCAGAAAAAAGGATTTCCTGAGAGTCTTCCTGTGTGTTAAAGGTAAAAATCTCTAAAAGGCAAGGAGAGGAACTGGTGTTCAACCACTCATCCTGTCAGAAATACTGAGATATCTTAAGAATGAACAGTGAGGACCAAACAGACTGTCTCTACATTTAGATACGGTAAAGTTCATTCCTGTACATTTTCACTTTACATGACCCTCATGAAATACAAATAGCCAATTTACCAAGAATGCTTTACAATTTGCCTCACTTTTCTTTTCCTTCTTTCTTATATTCATTCTCTATAGACACAATACCACTGACGGGAAGCATCCCATGGAAAGCTTAGGTTGGAACAAACCAGTTGAATGCCATTTTATACTGTATATTCACCTACTTTCCATTCAGTGTAATAAAATAAGTCCACTGGCATCATAAAATGAAGGTGCGGCTAGGACTAAAGAGCTCTGCTTTCTGGTCCAGGCTGAGCGGGAGTTTCATTCATTGTAGCCTTTAGTTTTCTCTGGACTTGATGGTGGATGACTCCAGAGCAGCGCATGTGCATGTATGCATGTATGTGCACATGTGTTGCACCTATGTATTAAAAGTTGGTCACTAGTAGATGTGTCCCCAGACTTGGGCGAAAGGGAGACTCCCTTGATCCACCCTAAGTTTACAAGTCCAAACAGCAGTTATGTAAAATCTTGCCAGAGGTTTGCTTATTAACCCTGCTCAGAGAAGCGTGCCACCTACGCATTTCAACTGCTAACTATTACTAGACTTTTAAAACTGCTTTGCAGCAATAACATTCTTCTATTTGTTCCAACAAAGTTAAACATAAACTAAAACTGTAATGTTAATATTTGCTAGGCAGTGTTAAGAGCAATATAAGTTTGAACTTTATAAAGCAAAAGACTGAATGAGAGAGTCCTTCTGGGCTGGCTGAAAGCGTATGCTAGGGATGTTGTGCAATTCTCCCAGTCACCTCTTCGAATTTAGCCATGAGCGCTGAGGACACCTCCCCTATCCTCAGATCCCAGCCTCTCCATAGCCTCGTTTCCCAAGTCAACAGCTGAAACACAGCATAGAATACAGCACTTTGACCTGCACCTGTTTCTTCCAGCTCATTTCTCTTTGCAACAACTGTTGAAACCATCTGCTATCATCTACAACATTTCTTGCACAACCAGTTGTAAGGACATCAGAAAGAAAGAAATGCATATACAAAGAAAGAAATAGATACTATCTCAATCTTTGAGAAAGAGAGAAAATTGGCAAACCTCTGTCCAAACTGATGAAAACAGAGAGACAAAGATACACAGAGAAGGGAGAAGTAAAAAGTATTAGGGATAAAAACAGGGCATAGCTATAGATACTCAAAGTCAAAAAAGAGAATATAGGAACAGGACAATTTAGTCTAAAATAGAAAAAGTACAACTTCCTACATGTGACTCAGGATGAAACAGGAAATCTGGAGAATAACAAACGTTCAGTATACTGGACAGGCAATTAAAATCTTCTCACAGTATATTGGAAACCTAGTGCTGTTGAAATTGATTTTCAGAAAATATTGCTCATGATAATTCTTACAGTAGTGGGCAATCTTAATCTTTTAAGAAATGGTTTATCCTTCTGACTAATTAAAACCAGTTTCTCTTTTCTCTCTTAACTTGTCTTCTTGTCCCTAGCCCCCCTTATTAAGAAAGCTTCTGACAAACTCCACACATACACCAGGACAATCTTCATCTCCTCCCTTAGACCCACACCTATCCACGTGACCAAGCTAACTCACTGCCTTCTCTACTGTGTTTCTCAGTCTTACATAAGTCTTAGCCTCTTATGGCTCGTGTCTAGATGTCCCTCAGAGTCTCATGTGGTCACAGGTGGAGCTTTTCAGAGATGGCTGGATCTAAGGTGTGTGAGGGCTCAGATTAAGTGCTGTGATTCAGGGTGCCTCACCTGGGTGTAAGTGCTGCTTGCCCTAAGGACCGTGGCCTGGATGGGATATAAGAGACAGAAAGAGGGCTGCTGCTGCTTCTTCCTGTTCTGCCCTGTCCCGCCCCTCTGCCATGCCACCCAGCCTTGGGGCCAGCCAATAATGGACTGAAACTGCTATGAACTGTGAGCCAAAAGAAATCTTTCCTCTCTTAACTACAGCTGTTGGATATCTCTTCTCAGGAGAAAAGTGACCAAGACACCCTGCATCTGTTGAGATCCTCCTGATCGCGCCTACACAAAGCCCTGCTCCCTCTGCCTGGCCTGCACATATGCTCAAGCCTCCTCTGCACAGCTACGCTGACCCGACAAAAGGATTAGTCTAGGCTGTGCTTTCTACCTCAAAGCTTTACTGTTGGTAAAAGTCACAGTTCCTTCTTCCTTTAAGAAACCACTTTCCTTTCCTGAAAAGCACTTGTGCTGAAGAACAAATACTAATACTCCTTTAATTAGATGTTTTGTGTGGAGAGGAGTGAGCCAGAGTTGAGAGGGGAGCAAGTCAGTCAAAGCATGGGATCAGGTGTGGTAGCACACACCAGGGATTCGGGCTCTCTGGAAGACGAGAAAGAGCATCACAAGTTTTAGCCTCGCCTGAGCAATTTAGCAAGACTGGGACTTGAAATAAGTGAATTAAATAAATAAATGTCTGGGGTTCAAGCCCCAAAGAAACCAAAGCAAATTGTATCTATATTCAAGAACATCAACAAATTTATTATCTGGCCTATATACTAATTCATTTTTTTTTTTGATAGGGTCTTGTCATGTCACCCAGGCTGGCCTCAAACTTGAAGCACTTCTCCTGCCTCAGTCTCTCAAGTTTTGGGGCAGGTGTGCACCACCACACCTTATTTTAATTAATTATTTAATAAATATTTATTTTATTATATATATTATATTTTATATTTTAATTAATTTAATGTATATTTTATTTTACTTATATATTATATTTTGATTATATTTTATATATTTTAATTAATTTTATATTATATTTTAATTAATGTTTTTTGTCCTGATTATCTTGTAAATCTTGAAGGTGGGCAAGAGTTACTGTCCAAATAATCTTAGCATCATGAGAAGTACCTGAAGGAAATAAGACTGTACTTAGTGACCTGCACTGACAGTAGATGAGATGGGGTGTGGTTTGGCAGAACTCACATGACTCATCCCCAGGCCAAACATACAACAGGAACTTAGGATGATGGAATTACTCACAGCAACATTACTAGGTCATATTCTAGTCATGTGAGCTTCTAATAAAAACTTAATAGTTTATTCTTTCAAATATCCTAAACAATTATTTTAATACTTTTAAAAAAGATATTACATTTTTCTCTGCTGGCATGAAATAAAGATCCTTACAGACAGTATTTTAAGGATCACTTTAACCTGTTTATGGTGACAGGACTGTTTTAATGGCCTTTTTGATGCATCTGAATGTCGTTTACACTGGCTGACATGGCTGCTTCCAGGACTCCAATCTGTGCTCGGGAGAGCAGCTGGTCCACCCTTCCGCGAGCCAGCGGACACTCGAGCCCCAGATAAAGGCAGCCGACAAGAGGACCAGGGCATTGTTGTGACTGAGATTTCCACTACTCTCAGTGTTCTCCCGATGACATGGAGTAAGCCCAGGAGACTATTAATGAGGCAAAAAATGAATATGCATGAGCTGGACTCCCACCAACAAGCTGACAGAGGTACTGCTCGACTGCCTAGGCTGGCCTGGTATTAGAAAGTGGACAGACCAAGTGAGTACATTGTTGGCAAGTTTGTGGCTGACTCGTCCAGGGTTACTGGGGAGCACAAGCCCTTACTGAATAACAGTAGTAATGAATGATACACTTGAGTCCCTTATAATAGTAGTTAAAGAGAGTGGAGCAAGTGAAAAATGAAATAAAAACAATGTGGACAAGGGTGGGTAAGAGCAGAAGGAAGAAGAGAAAGAGGAGAAAGAGAAAAAAGAATGCAGAGAAAGGAAAGAAAGAGGAAAGACGGACGGCAGAAGGAGTTCCAGACAAGACCAGAGTAGGAGTGAATAAGCGGAAATAAAGAGGCTGGGGAGGAAAAGGAAATTGGCAGGAAGAAGGACTTGGGATATTTTAAGATTTTCTCTTGGATGGTCCGGCCCTGATTTTACTGTGAATTAAAGATCACTTCCTGCTGAGGAGATTCTTGTCATGAGCCTTGTTAGCTGCTGCGGCATGCATGAGTGTCTGTGGGGTGACGGCCTCCACCTGACGCTGGACCCCCAACTGCTTCTGACCCTGGAGAAAACTTGTCTCAAACCTGAAATGAGAAGTGAGGGAGGGGCCTGGTCTTGCTCAGGAGGAGTCAGACTACTCAGGAGACACTGCCTAAACAACTAACCAAGAAGTCCAGCAGTATAAACTGAGCATGACTTAACCTAAAATTGGACATCTTACACTGGATGCTTACCAGAGTTGCATAAACAGGTACTTCTTAGAGATGAGGAAACGTGGAAGTGGTGATCTGTAGCTGATGTTAGACAAAAGCAGAAGAGTTTAAAGTCTAAACTGATGTGGACACGAGCAGGCTGTCCTGGAAAGGTGAGCGCATCAGCAAGGGCTGTGGCGACAAAGCAGAGGTCCGCAGAAAGCCCGGAAACTGTCCTGGGCAGAACCGGAAGCCCAAC
>PVIR01036771.1:0-15588 GCA_004026965.1 Petromus typicus | reverse complement strand
GTGGTTCAGGCTGGCCCTGAGCTCAGCCTCAAACTCACATCACAATCCTCCTGCCTCTGCCTCCCGAGTGCTGGGATTACAGGCGTGAGCCGCCACGCCCGGCACTGTGGTATGTGGTACTGGATGCTGCTGGGTGTGGGTCTCCACACCCAGTATTGTTATGTGGTTACCGGGGAATAGAACCCGGGTCCTTGCACTTGCGAGAGAGGCGCCGGAACCACTGAGCTAACTCTCCGGCCCCCTAAATTTCATGCCTACTAACCTTTCCAAAGAGACGCAAATTCTTCAGGCTGGGTACTACACGTTGGCAGTCAGCCATCAAGGAGGCATCCATTTTAAGTATCGATGTTGCCTGGTTTCTGGATCCCTGGCAGCGTTCCCTTCCCTGAGGAGGGACTCCCATGCTAAATAGCCGCTGGATTCTAGGAAGTAGATGGCGAGAGGCTGTGCGTTCAGCATTGTCTGTGCATGTACTCTTGCCAGGATCCAAGTCCTGTACCACACGCAGGGAAAGTGCTCTGCTCAACTAACCTGTCTGCACTCAGTTCCAGTGGAGTCGGAGCACTGGAAACCCCCCCGCAGGCATCATTTCTTTCTTTCTTTTGTGCTCACAGATGTCACACAGAAGTAGGACTGAGATTCTCATGAGGACCGGAGACATGTAACCTAGGGCCTTAATCCATGATGTTACCCACTAAAGGGGGGACATGTCTTTCTCCCTACCCTGCTTGCTAAGGACATGTGGAATGTATCTTTCCTTATCCCCCTGCTCTAATTATAATGACTAGGCCTGCAGAAGGAGACCTCATCAGGAAATACAGTCTCTATGAATATAACTCATGAGGTCGTAATGAATTAGGATAAACCCTAAATTCAATGACTGGTGTCCTTCAAGAAGGAAAGAGAGCTGGATATTGTAATGCACATCTATAATTTTAGCTACTTAACAGGTTGAGGCAAGGGGATCACAAGTTCAAGTCCAAGCTGGACAACTTAGTGAGATCTTGTCTCAAAATAAAAGTAAAAAAAGGTGTGGACGTAGCTAACTGGTGGCATACCCTTGGATTCAATCTCCTATACCACTGGAGAAGGAGGAAGAAGGGGAAGGGAGAGAGAGGAGGAAAAGGAAAGAAGAGGGGGAAGAAAGAAGGAAAGGAAGAGAGAAGGAGGGAAAGAAAGGAAAAAGGAAAATGACACACAGAAGGAGGAGGCAGCAGCAACCTTGCTAAAAACCAAGAATTGCTGGGGGCCATTGGCAACTGGAAGAGGCACAGAAGGATTCTCTCCTGGGTCCTTTAGAGGGAATGTGAGCCACAATGCCTTTATTTCAGTCTTTTCACCTCAGATCTCGGAGATTGAACATCTCTGTTGCTTAGAAGCCACCAAGTGAGTGGTGCTTTATTACAGCAGGCATAGATGCCTAAAATATAGTTCTCATGGTGAATATTTTAAGAAAACACTGGGCTGATTCAGGATACTGAGAGGAAAAAAATTCTCAACCTGATATTGATGACTATACATTTTGATGTCATCTATAGTTCCCAGTTTAACCACTGGACCTAAAAGCAAACAGGTCCAAGAAAGCTGATCTATTGGTTTTACTTAGAGTTAACTATAAATGGTGTTTCTGAGTCAATCACCATTTTGAAAATCTTACTTGAACCATTGACAGCGCCAAATATCTGGACCAAGCAGAAAATGTAGCCACATAATTCAACGTTGCTGTCTGCATTTGGTTATTTTGCTGTGCCCAAAAGAGAAACTAAAATCTCCATGTGTGGTAAATATAGAATGCACAGAACTTGGGCTGTGTGTTTGGCCTTCTTCCCCGGCTTCTTCTGTTACTCTAGCTTTGAATAGATTGCTATCGCCCAGAACACACACAACTTTGTATAGTTATAAGAACACTAGATGGTTTCAGTTTCCCTTTGCTTATCAAGGGCATTAAAGCTATTTATATTCTGAAACAAGATAGTATTCCTCTCTGTCTCTCTGTCTTTGTCTCTGTCTCTCTGTCTTTCTTCTTCATGAAAATAAATCTGGGAAAATACTTTGACAATGTCAATAATAGGAATACAAATGATGAATTTTTTAATTCCCCTAATATACTCTTCTCTATTCAAATAAGAAAATGAACACTAACTGGAGAGTCAGTTGTTCAAAAAAGGAAGATTGAACCCCTCATCTCCTAGCCACCCTAACTTAAACTTCTGTGGTTTAGAAATAAATAAACCTGGCCTAGGGCTTGAGCTCAGTGGTTCTGGTGCTTGCCTTACAAGCACAAAGTACTGGGTTCAATCCCCTATTTAAAAAAAAAAGGAGCTATAAAAAATCATGAACTACCAAGTTAAGATATGTAAAAGTCACTTTGGCAAAACCCAGATGTGAGCTTTGGCTACAGAGTATAATTTTTGGTGAGCACACATATTTCTAATATGTTTGATTCCTTGTATTCTAAATCTGAAGAAAGCTGCAACGAGTGTTGTACGTTTATAATTAAACTCACCATGTGGTTCCTTTTGACATAATCTTTGCAAGATGAGAAACCCAAGGAAGCAGGCTCCAACATGAAAATAGTTTTCTTCTGGATTATTAGTTAAACATAATCTTCAAATGTTTAAATGTCTTAAAATAGAGATGAGAAATGAATGATGGCGTTGTTATAGCATCATGAGTTAACACAAAAGGCTAACCCAGGCTCACTAGAGAGTCCAAACAGTTGTCACCTTATGAAAGGCAGTACATCCAAATCAGCAGCTTAGCATTGTTTTCAGGGCCCAAAACCAGTTGAAATCCTTACAAGAGCTTGGCGATTCAAACACATTAGCAAAATAGAACCGATGCAAATAGAAAAGATGAAAAATAAACCTTTATTCGAGCCACTGTTGTAATGAAAGACATGCATGCACCTAAACAGAGCCCAGTGAGCAAGCCTGACAACTGGTCTCTCTTCCCTTATCCCAGGCCTTTTCTTTGCTGGAGGCTTGAAACAGCACAGCTAGGAAGACGTAACACTCTCCCCGCACTGCATGTGGACAGCCACCCTCCAGGGTGCCGACCCGGCCCATGGTGCTGTCTCACAGTTTCTTTCACATGCTGGGTCATGGCAGGATTTCAGCACTCTTTTCACATATTCAAATATGTTCAGTGATGACAAAGGAAGTGTCGCCTTTTCTCTTGCATGAACTACAAGGTAAAGTTTTTCTCTGTTAAATAGACGAAAGGAGTTTGTCAAGCTGTACTTAGAAATGTCAAATGGAAATGAAACTCCATTTTGTAACTCCGTCCTAAGTTAATTTTTTTTCAGTGTTGTTAGCTGTGTTGTCTAGCTTTCCTGTCAGCAGGACAAAATACCTGACAGCCATGAATTAAAAGAGCAAAGATTTATTTGGCTCACAGTATCAGAGATTTTAGTGCATGCAGGCTGGCTCCATGCAGAAACAGCATGGTGGAAGGGCATAACCCAGAAAGCTGCCCACCCACGGAAGCAGAGGAAGACAGGAAGGAAGACAGCGAAGCACAGATATACTCTCCACATCCCCATGGCTTGCCGCCACTAGCTGGGCCCTACCTTCTACAAGCACACTCAGCTATGAACTAATTACAGGATTGATCCCCATGGGCCAGTCACCTTCTTAAAGCACTACCTTTGAACACATAAGCCTTTGGAAGGGCGATTTAGATCTAAGCCATAAAATAAGCAACAGTGTCTTTTTACTGCTGTTTTCCAGAAAAAAAATTATTAATAAACCTTCTTGTCTCTTTCAGGTTCTGGTATGCCTCAGCGTGACATCTGTACAACTGTCAATGGAAACATCCCTCCTCTCAGCCACCTCGGCCTGTTCTCAGCATCAGACAGTATAAAGCAGACCAAGTAAATGAGGAGGCAGCATGGGACAGAGGGAAAAATTCCTGCCATGGTGTTTGCTCTGAGGGCCACATGAAATCAAGAAGAAAACGTGGACCAGAGATTTAGCTCAGTGGTTCCGGCGCCTGTCTTGCAAGCACAAGGACCCGGGTTCGATCCCGGGTAACCACATACAATGCTGGCTGTAGAGACTCACGCCCAGCAACAATCAGTACCACATCCCACAGGGCAGGGCGTAGGTGGCTCACGCCTGTAATCCCAGCACTTGGAGGGAGAGGCAGGAGGATTGCTGTGAGTTTGAGGCTGAGCTTCAGGGCCAGCCTAAACTACAAAGCGAAACCCTGTCTCAAAAAAATAAAAAGAAGAAGAAGAAGATAACGTGCTTCCTGAACTGTTAAACATTAGGAATCTTGGAAATGGTACTCATAAAAGGAGTTTCTGCATTTCCTCCCAGATTTAGTTAATGTGGGAAATATAAAAAGAAGTTGCTAAAGTTCAGTTTCAAACAAGAATCAAAGAATTTAATTTAAGGGTAACTGAAAACTCAGGACCATTTGTAGGCTATTTAAACAACCAGCACATACCTGGACACCAACTGGTCACAACCCTTTGTCACCTTGTCAAAGAACTGGGGAGAGGGCTTTCGTCCTTTCAAATACCATCTCTAAAGTAGACATTTGGGCTGGTGTTAAAATTCTGTCAGGGACAGAGACTGTACTTCTTTGCCTAGGATGAAGTTAGCTTACCTGCAGAAAGGGAGTTTATATACGTATTCAGAGGTTCCTATCTCAGTAATGAGAAAGTAACTATAACCTGGAGCCTCCAGCATTCTCAGCCGACATAAATATACCCATATACATATATGTGTGCATGTATACATAATGTATTACACATATGTAATTTTATATGCAATTTTTCAGGAAGAATGGGGAAAAGGGAAAGCATTTTAACAGGCAGAGCCAGTTAGAGAGGAAAATCTGAGGCAGTGAGAGAAAGATCCAAAGAGTAACTGTCACTCATCCATTTGCTCATTTGTTTTTCAAATTCTCACTGAGTCTGGCCCTAGGTTAATTTGGTACTTGAGCTCAAAGCTCAGTGTTCTTAGAGCTTTCTGTTGGCACAACACAACCGTGGTTTTCAGGACATTCTCTCCAAAAGGGCCATGTTGTGAAGATCTGCACGCCATACTGTATCAATTAAAAGCCAAATGTTAAAGGGCTAGGAGTGTCGCTCAGTGGTAGAGCACTTTCCCAGCATGCACAGGCCTTGGATTTGATCTCCAGCACCTCAAAATAAATGCCAAATATTAGAAAGGAAAATCCGGCATGAAACTGATAACAGTGCTTCCAATCAGACACATGGCAGCCAAACTCTAGCTCTAGTGGAAAAAGAGTGGCTAAAAATAACACTAGTCACAGACAGAACACCCTGTCCAGAGAGCCAGACATGATAACAGAAGACAAAAAGCCAGAACCGCAGACTTCGAATGTCACAGTCATAGCTGCTCTGACTGTGGATGTTGCTATTGACTTTGTACACAGTAGTGCAGACACTAGTCTCTGACATCTTGGCGCTCTCCCAAGATCTCCGAATTAAAAAACCTTTGGGATGATCTAGGTAGATTTCACCAAATTCAAGGAAATTGCAGTAGATTTTATGAATTCATCAAGATGACTTTCTTCAACCCAAGATAGTAAATGATGGATGGAGTCCTAGTCCAGTTCCCAAAACTGTGTGGAAAGAAGGACTGGGAACCATTGCCTCACTCTCACTGCTACTTTCTAGCTCTGTCACTAGTGAGCCACTGCAAATGGCAACATCACAGCTGCTGAAGATCTCATTGTGACATGACCAGTATGCCGGGCCACAGAGACCGTCTCTGCAGCCTCCATCTGAGAAAAAACTCCAGAGGGCCCACTGTGCCCATACCCTGTACCACACCATACCCAACATGCACAAATTAAAGGAGAAGGTTTATTTTGGCTCATGTTTCAACTCATAGTTGGAGGGCTCCAAGTATAAAACAGTATGGCAGAGGAAAAACTGTTCATATCACAGTGACCAGGAAGGGAGATACACTCTTCTAGGCTATGCCTCCAGTGACCCACGTTTTTCTGCCAGTCCCAACTTCTCAATACACACTGGAAGGCCTCATGCCCTCACAGGTGGGGCTTTTTGAAGGTGACTGAATCATGGGAGCAATACAGCTACATTTACTGTTTAAAAATAGGGCCTAGGGCTGGGGATTTAGCTTAGTGGTTCCAGCACCTGTCTTGAAAACTCAAGGACCTGGGTTCAGTCCCCTCATGCCACCTACAATACTGGGCGTGGAGACTCACACCCAGCAGCAACCAGTACCACATACCACAGTGCCAGGTGTGGTGGCTCACGCCTATAATCCCAGCACCCGGGAGGCAGAGGCAGGAGGACTGCTGTGATGTGAGTTTGAGGCTGAGCTCAGGGCCAGCCTGAACTACAAAGTGAGACCCTGTCTCAAAAAATAAATAAACAAATAAATGAGTAGGACCTAGTCAGAACCAGGGACATCTGGAAGGGTGGCTCTCCCTCCCTGACTCCTCCCACCTCTCTCTCCCTGCTGGCACCATAACGTAAGTAGCTTTTCTGTCAGGTGCTTCCACCATGCTGTTTTTGTCTTGGAGTCAGGTGACCAGAAACCATAACCATGAGCCAAAATAAACTTCCTCCTTTAAATTGTGGGTGTGGGGTTTTTGTCCCAGCAACAAAAAGGTGACTAAGACATCAGCTTTGCAGATATTGTGTTTTTACAAATTGAAAGTCTGTGGCCACTTGCGTCCTGTGAGTATCTATCTGTGCCATTTCCCCAACATCTCAGTTGATAACAGTTTTTAGCAATAACATAATTTTAAATTGAAGTGTGTACTTTTTTAGATTTGCACAATTAATTGACTGTAATGAAATGTAAACAGAACTTAAGCCTCAGGAAATCAAAAAACTTCATGTAACCACTTCATTGTAATAGTTGCTTATTGGAATGATGTGGAACACAACATATTTCCGAGCTACGCCTATGCTGGATTTTGAAAGGTGAGAAAGGCCCACGAGATACACCAGTGAGGTCCTGTGGGTCAAAGGATATGTGAGCTTTGGGGGCTGGAGCATTCACTTGGCTGATGCGATGGGAAGCCACCGAGAACCCTGGAGCCCAGCTGTAGTGTGAGGAGACCTTACCAGCCCCTAAGGGTAGGCGAGCATAGTTGTTTCTAATCTCCTGACATTGTGCTTTCTTCTTTTTGCCATCCTCATTAGCAATTCTTCTCTAACATGGCCACCAGCTACTTCCTTGCCTCTAGGTATCCGGAGAAAAACCATGCTTTCCAGAGTAGTTTCTGTTACCAGGAAAATCCTTCCAAAGGGGCGGATGCTCCCATTGCCTAAGTGCTTAGTTCAGATGGGTTTATTAGAACTCAGTGGGTTTCTGAAGATTAAGTTTTGTCTCATGCTCGGAACTAAAAATTGCAGCAACTGGAAAAATGAATTAATGTGTTTCGAGTAGTTCAATAGTGCTTAGATTCCCTAAATTCTAAAAATAAATTCACAACATTCCTTTCAGAAGCTCGTACCTGCAGGTCACCCACCTCCATACTTCTCTGGTTTTTTCTCATAATGTCCTACTTTTCTCTAAATCCAGCAGAGAAGAGAACCATATTTACCTAACTCCTTACACTACGGTCAGACCATTACTACAGAACGTCTTGCCGCACACCCTTAGAAAAGAAATAGACACGCAGGGCCACCTGCTGGAGACGCAGAGCTGTGCGCGCCTGGGCTCCAATATTAGTTGCCAGAGCACAAGCCCTCAGACCCAGGAAGGGGAGAGCATCAGGGCTGGCCGGGGCAGGCCTGCCGGTCTACAGTCTGTCTGTTTAACAGGACGGGTATGAGCGCTTACAAAACCCTCCCTCAGTGCCAGGTATGGTAAGGGGCAGGTATTATCGGTGCACATTTTTTATCATTCCAAGGGGATGAGTCCTAAAAAGTTTTACCTTCTGAAAACACATTTCTAGATAAATGCTTTCTACATTAAAGCCAAATTTTGTTTTTTTCTTAACATGTATTCAGATTCATGGGGGAAATATTTTCATTAACTTTTCTCAGATGATTATAAGTATCAAAGTACGTCAAACTGGAACGCAGTGTAGCTCACAGCGCTTTCCTCTGATTCTGCCGGTTACATACGCGTGGACTCCCCGATTACACACTCCAGAGCTGTACTGAAGGCGATTCCTGGAACCTCACGATGGAGGCCCAAAACGCCCACCCAGCTCGCCAGAGCTTCCTCGCCTGGCCAAGGGCTGCAGGGCGACCCATCTTCCCGCCCCCACGCCCCCAAGCTCCGCCTCTACGCGTCCGGAGCTGCGGAGCAGCAGAGTGAGAGATTTGTGGGCGCCTGTGGGAGTTTAGGGGCTAGGTCCGCCCTCTGGACTCGTCCAGGGCATAGTGGGCGGGGACACCCGGGGGGCGGAGACACTCCGGGGGCGGGGCCGGGGCGCGTGGTACGGAACCGGTGCGGTGCGAGCGGTGAGTAAGCGGGCCCGTTCCGGGCCTTCCTGTTGGGGTGGCTTCCCGGGCCCCCCTCGGGCTTCCCCGGAGCGGCGGATGGGAGGGAATCGATCGCATTGCTTCTCGCCGATGTTCTGGCTCCTGGCCGTACTCAGGCAGGAACAATGGACGCTCTGTGAGCGCCACGGGGCCTCCTGCAGTCACCCTGGGAAGGCCTGGGCTACGACGAGGTGGGGGGGAGACCTCTCGCGTCCCCGGGGACTCGGGGTGCCTGGGACTGGTGGGGTCTCCAAAGATCAAAGAGCACATCCATTCTCCCTTCCCCTTAGAGGCCTGCCCGGGACGCAGCCTCTCCCAGGACACGCCCAGGATTGGAAGGACTCGGGGCAGGGTTCGCTGGCACCCGCACTTAAGGCCACAAGTTGCCTATGGGAAGGAACCGAGGAGAAAGTGCAGATTGTCCTTCCTGCTTGCCCACTCATCTCATCAACCTCAGTTTCATTATCTGCAAATTGGAATATCGATGGTTGGTCCCTTGCGCTGTCCCTGAGGACCCACTTCAACCCTGCACAGGACACTAAATCAACCACCACTACTGCAGCTAGTTTCTCGAGAGTCATTCTAGTGTAGACTTGGTGTACGGAGATACATAATTATCTATTAAAATCTGTTACTGATAACCTAGAGTGCCCTTGTTTGCTAGGAGGCGGAGCAAAATGTAGTTTCCTGGTATGTGTAAAGTTTTTTTTTAGAATGGACCAATAGGAGATGCCTGTTCTCAGTGGTTTTTACTCAGACTTGAAGCCATAATTCAGTTATTTATTTAATATGTACCTTGAATTACCAAGGGACAAAGACTGAGACCCTCAGAACTGAGTCACTGTGTGTTGGTGCCTAGTTCTAGAGGCTACACTTTTATTTCTCCAGCCTCTCTTTAAGTTATGTTGCTCACCATGAACTTTAGATTTCAGGAGGGAAGCAAGACTATCTATCACCTGTTTGAAAGTCTCGAATTCAATTTTGTTTGATTCACTCGTAGAGCTTTACCTTAATAAACAGGCTTTACCAGAACACCTAAAATATGGCTTTGGTGCTGGGGGAGGTGAAGCAGGAGTCATCCAGTGTTGTGAGTGGGAGGGAGGAAATGGAGCCTGGCCTGGCCTGCTATGACCAGACAGAACAGCTACTAGGAAGAGGTGGTTGGAGCACAGTGCTGGTGGCTTCGAGGACAGGGAAACTGTAATCTCTGATAAAACTCCTTGGTGAAAGGTGCAACTTAGATAGAATTAGATCTTTGACTTCCGCTAGAAGGCCGTTGGTTGATTGAGCAACCAAAAGAAATTATGTATGAAAATATACCACAGTGAGTTTGGGTTAGGTGGCATTTAATGACCAGGAACCCAACCTGAACAGGGTTTAGCCAGTGTAAACAGGTGGCTTCCTTATGTTCATTGGTGACAGATGGGTGAAATTTGACATAGTAACACCCACAAATTGCCTCGACATTGTTCACGGACTGCATCTTCCTTGTGGCTCTTTGAAAGGAGTTCCTTAGCAGAGACAGTGTGAGGCAGGCAGGCCAGGGAGTGTGAAATAGTTCAGGCTCTGTGGCTCTATTTGAAGAGGAGGAAGATAGACGAGACGAAGACCCTGAGAACTTAGTAGTTTGATTTCCCACTCGAACAAAAATCACATTTGACCCTTAAGGTGCCTGGTGATTTTATCACACGGTGCTGCTCCTCAGTCTGCAGTGCCTCTACCGTGTTTCACGTCAACTCCCTGTTCAGAAAGACCGCTGCATCCTATACCAAGAGAAAATGCTCCTTTAGCACAGAGTGTCCGTGTACAGGCCTTTGTCTGGCACCCATTTCAGAACCATATGGTTATGGTGTTAGGAAATCGTCACTTCATGTCACCTCAGGATAAAGTTGCTCAGACAGCTGAGCCCTTTGCACTCCTGCTTAAGGCTGAATCTCGCCTCTTGAAGAAAGGGGAGAGAACCAGATCTGAGAGTCTGATGTCAGGGTCCTTTCAATTTCATATTTGTTTTGATTTTTTTTTAGGTTTTTTGAAACAGGGTCTCGCTTTGTGGTTCAGGCTGGCCCTGAGCTCAGCCTCAAACTCACATCACAGCAATCCTCCTGCCTTTGCCTCCCGAGTGCTGGAATTACAGGCGTGAGCCACCACGCCCGGCACTGTAGTATGTGGTAGTGGTTGCTGCTGGGGTGAGTGTCCACACCCAGTATAGTATGTAGTTACCTGGGATCGAACCCGAGTCCTTGCGCTTGCAAGACAGGCGCCAGAACCATTGAGCTAACTCCCTGGCCCCTCGTTTTGATTTTTTTAAAAGCAGGCCCTGGCTTATTTTCCCTGTGTAAGACGGTAGGAGTTGTGGGATGTTAGGCATGGAAGTTGGAAGTTCAAAAACATGCCAAGAAGACAGCCAACAATGTAAATTTCTTTATTTTTTAAAAATTGTATTTTAACTGATATCTAAAAGCATAAGCATTGCACGCAATCATGGGGTATCATGTAATGTTTGGTGCATGTGTACACTGTGTTAGCTCAAATCAGGGTAAATGTGTAGCTCCTCAAACATCAATCATTTCTTTATAATAAAACAGCATTCTTTCTTCTGGCTTTCTTGAACATACCATTCGTTACCTATAGTCACACTGCTGTACAGTGGGTGTTCCTTCATCTCAAGTCCTTGTGGAGATTAAATACAGAGTGCATGGCCCTGTGGCAATTCCTGGGCTCAGGTCACCTTTCTCAAACTGAGTGCTTCTAAATTTGGGGGCCCTTTTTGGCTGTATTGTGGGTTTTCTGTCATGATAACAAGAGTTTTCTGTGTATCTTGAAGAATATAAAATAAAACAAATCAAAAGTACCTGTTTCTCAGGATTACTGGGAAGAACTTGCTAGTAATTCTGTCAGATCATCAGCACCTTAGCCCTTTCCTTCAGTTACCTGCTATTGGGCACACAATATTTTGTGTAGATTTGCCTTAAAGAAAAGCAGTGAAGATCAGTCTCTGCCACTCACTGGTTTCTGAAGCTCTCAGCCTGAAGCCTGTCACTTCCTGGAGAGTCCTGTGACCAGTGTTGCAATCTGACCCGCAGGGCAAGAGCCCTTACAGTTCTTATCTGGCCAAGTTCTGCTCAGCAGTCATCTCGGCCCCACCTGCAGGCAGGACTAACACTTTCCTCTCCCTCACAGGAATCTTCAAGGTCTGCTGTCTGCATGAGAGATGTCAGTCCTCAGTACCCTGTTTCAGTACATTGATGAAAACCAAGACCGCTACATTAAGGTAAGGAAATATTTCCTTCTAAGAAAACAGTGAAATTTGATATAATTCTGTAAAGCTCAGAAGCACTTTCAAGTTCAGATGAATTACACCATTTAAAGCAAGTATAAGGAATGTTACGCGGCCTTCTCCTCACTATAAGTTACACTTAGGGCATTTGACAGTGTTACTTTTTCTAGAAATAAAAAGACTAATTCAAGATTGTTACTTACTGTCCATCTATGATCTCTTGTCACAGTTACAGATTTAAAGAAATAGTTTGTGTTTAGTGTAACTTAGTAACATTGCTTATTAATGTTTGATGTTAACTGAATTGTTCCATGTTTCTTGATAGACACATTTCAGACAAAACCTTTAGACTCCTCATTCTAAAAATTACACTAAAAAATTTTGATTATTGTCAGAAATAAAAAGCAGCTGATTTGGACTCTGGCAGCATTAGATAGTTTTTCCTCTTTCGTGTCAGTTTTGTTTTGTTTTGCTTTTGTTTTTGTATTTTTTTTTTGAGACAGGGTCTTGGCTTTGTGGTTCAGGCAGGCTCAGAGCTTACCCTCAAACTCAAATCACAGCAGCCCTCCTGCCTCTGCCTCCCGAGTGCTAGGATTACAGGTGTGAGCCACCATGCCCGGCACTATGGTATGCGGTACTGATTGCTGCTGGGTGTGAGTCTCCACGCCCAATATTGTATGTGGTTACTGGGAATCAAACCCGGGCCCTTGTGCTTGCAAGACAGGCGCTGGAACCACTGAGCTAAATCCCCGGCCCATTGTGTCAGTTTTGTTAGTTCACTCATGCGACTGTACCTTTCGTCTTCAGATCATCCTTGGTGGTTCAGAAATATATGGTCTGACATTTTCCCATTGTACTATAGTTTCTGGTGCAGAGTCAGTGCAAGCAGTTTTTAGCATATAAATCAAAAGCATATGTGAAGAGTCTCATCTTCAAGCTGGTGCTTTCAGTGTGGGAGCCAGGCATAGGTTGTAAGTGAGATGAAGGTGTCAGAAATGTGGCAGAATTGTGAGTGGCTTTCTTCCCCCAAAGGAGCAGCTTTTCAGAATCCTTTTACACTTGTTCTCCCAAAACAGAAACTTGCAAAATGGGTGGCTATTCAGAGCGTCTCAGCCTGGCCCGAGAAGAGGGGCGAGATCAGAAAGATGATGGAGGTGGCTGCCGCAGATGTACAGCAGCTGGGAGGCTCTGTGGAACTGGTGGACATTGGGAAACAGAAGGTATGACGTGGCATTCCTCGTGTGCAGGATGACCAGCTGCACCTCCTGCCTGGGGGCCGATGGAGCTGACTCTGCGGGTTCTTGGGGGAGCTTTGGTTTCAGATCTCAGCCCATCTTTAAATCAAGCAAGAGGCGCTGGGCTGGATTTAGTGTATGTTCATGTGATTGCTCACTGTTGCAAAGGTTTCGTGGTACTCAGCTTTTTCTCTTCAGAAAAGAGAAACTGGGCTGTAGACCATTACTCTAGAGTAAGTACACATGATGGTCACTTTTCGAACATAACTGAAATTCCCTTCCCAGAAGTCAGAAAGCTTTTAAATGGGGAAGTTTTACTTTATTTATGTCTCTTTAATACAGTGAAGAAAGACACACACACACACACACACACACACAAACACACACACACCCATAGCATTGCCACTAGAGCACTTGTTCACAAGAGAGACTTTGTAATGAGGACAGGGAGGTGTCAGTTATATTTTAAGGGAGGATTCTGGCAGGTGACAGTGGCTTGTGTTACTTTTAATTGAAATGAACAGTCTCACTTCGTGATGTGTGATTCTATACTGTTTTAGTTTGACTTGATTTCAACCCCATGTAAATTGTTCATGCAGTCTGTTTTCAACGTTTGGAAGCCTCTTTTATATTGCAGGGTGTGAAAAGTGTAGGCTTCTCTGTGTCTTTTTGCTTCATGCTGTAGGTGTTGAGTTCACAGGCCAAGATTTTGGGGTGCAGCCATTCAGTTCAGTTACTCCCTTCATCAAAGTGGGCCCTGTGTCTACAGCAGGTTCAAGGAACAACCAGGGTTAAAACCCAGGCTTCCTGACTCCTGGTCCAGCATTGTACTTTTGAGGTTTTCTCTTGACAAGAAATTCATCAGTTGATTGAAATGGCTTGGCGAGGTAGTAAGAACTCTGCTTGGTGTTGTGTAACTTTGCTGGATAGTTGAAATGAAAATCCAACCGTCTATACCTGTAGTCAGGTGATGCAACTCACTGCAGACACAAAGGAAAGCTTCAGTCTAAGTACCTTTCTCACCCGGATGATATATAGTGCTCATGTTAGTGCATTAAACATTTGTCACTTTTCTTTTTTCTTTTGTACTCATTTGCATAAAATGCTGTGACCATGGCTCCAAAGAAAGTTAGTGACATCAGCAGTACAGCTAAGAGAAAAACTGAGAACCACAAGAGGTGTAATTTTGGGGCCTCAAAATCAATTATTTGGTTGTCAGTTCTCAAACTTTTCAGAGTTTGAACACAAATTTGGAATGAATTGAATTTGATAACTGAGGTATTACTGTGTTTGGCAGCAGTGCACCATGTTCAGAGTGGGTGATAAAGCCAGGCACGTTGACACACTCCTATAATCCCAACACTCTGGATGCTGAGGCAGGAGGATCTCCATGAGTTGAGACTAGCCTGGGCTACCCAGTGAGTTCAAGGTCAGCCTAGTGAGACTTTGTCTCAAAAAAACGATAACTGAGACCTGTGAGCAGGCAGGTGACCGCGAGCACACGCAGAAGGAGGAGTGCTTCCCAGCTTATGGAGGGAAGCTGACACTGGGAGTTTCAGGTCCTATTCAGTCTCATGACCGATGTACCTAGGGGCCCCATCAGCATCTTGAGAAAAACACTGAAACATTTCAGTATTTCTTGCTCTGTTGAATAGGAATTTATTTAGAGGAAACTGTTGTCATTTAAAATATTTTTCCTGCTCAGGCCAGCTCAGACCTGGCACTGACTGCAGAGACCATGTGTCTGTGCCCTTGTAGGGCATTTGAAAAAACAGCATTTGGCCCTGGTGGCTACAGGCCAGTGTCATGAGAGCTGATGCAAAAAGGCTCCTTTGTAGTTGGAGTGGGCAAGGGACACCAAGTTCACATGCTGGCAGCTGGCAGGTTACGAGCTACTTAGGTATTTATAAGTAGAGCTGACGGAGAAGCCCAGGCTTGTGTCCTAAGAATTCTGGCCACCTCGAGAACCCTGGAGTTTGAGAGACAGATACTTAGCTAACCCCAGCATTGTCCTGGTCTGGTTTTTCTTTTCAGTCACTGTTCATTTCACCTCTTAATTATAAAGGATGAGTTTAGCTTCATCAGTTTAGTTTGTGTGTTATGTTTGCTAATGGATATGTTTCCAAAGAGTATTTTCAGATCACTAGACTAGTACAGGCATGTGCTGTCGGTGGGAACAGTCCTTTCTTCCTACCACTCTCTGGTGATACTTGGTAGCAATTGGTTTTTCTGTTGAAATATAGAATAGGTATGTGAAGGTGGGAGAGGACCTGACGCTGGTTTGCCGTTGTTCTCTCATTTCTTCCAGTGAATAAAGTGCTATCCTCCATTTTTACAGATAGTGAATAACAGAAGCGTGGGAGAAAACCCAGAAAGAGTCTCAACTGTCCATACTCCGTTTAGTGTAGATTAGTATGAATTCAGTTTCTTTATATCTTAGTCTCTGGCCTATTTTGTGCATAATGTTGGTCTACATTCAGAATTTCAAAACTATATCTTTTAGTTTAAGATTGTAATGTGCCTCCAACCTTAACCGTGTCTGTACTGGGGACAGAACTCAGGGCATTCACACTAAGCTATGTACCCAGCCCTTTTTCATTGTTTATTTTGAGACAGACTTGTAGTAA
>PVIR01036770.1:0-15581 GCA_004026965.1 Petromus typicus | reverse complement strand
TTTTTGAGACAGGGTCTCGCTTTGTGGTTCAGGCTGGCCCTGAGCTCAGCCTCAAACTCACATCACAATCCTCCTGCCTCTGCCTCCCGAGTGCTGGGATTACAGGCGTAAGCCACCACGCCCGGCTAAAATTGAATTCTTTATTGGTACATTACATATACACATCATGATTGCACTCAACAATGGGGATTTGTACCAGTATATGACACAACTCAATTCTCATTTTTTCCCATAGCCCTACCCACCCTACCACCCCACCCCCTAGATACATAAACTTTTCTTCCTTTCTTTTTTGTTATAATCTCATTGTTTTCCCCCTTCACCCCATTTCACTTTGAGTATTTTCTATTTCACAATATGTAACATACATTCTAGAGGTCATTTACATATTCATTTTCTCATACCAGAGAAAAAATATGATATTTACACATCTGTGACATATTTATTTCACTTATGAGGATGTCCTCAAGGTATGTCCATTTAAGTGTAAATGATTCAGACAACATTTTTAATGGCAGAGTAATACTCCATTCTGTAGAAGAACCACAGCTTTTTTATCCAGTCTCCAGTTGATGGACAGTTGGGTTGTTTCCAGGATTTAGCAATCACAAATGGAGCTGCTATAAACATGGGTGCACATATGTCACTGTGATATAAACCTTTTAATTCTTTTGTGTATATATCTAGCAGAGGAATAGCAGGGTCAAATGACACCTCTAATTGTAGTTTTTTGAGGAGTCTCCAAACTGATCTCCACAGGGGTTGTATGAGTCTACAGTCCCACCAACAGTGGAGAAAGGTTCTTTCTTCTCAGCAGCCTCGCCAACATTTGTTGCTGGTAATTCTGAGATAGGAGCCATTCTTTGTGGAGTGAGATGAAATCTCAATGTTGTTTTTATTTGCATCTCTCGAATGACTACTGTTCTTGAACATTTCTTCATATGCTTCTTAGCTGCTTTTATTTCTTCCTCTGAAAACTGTCTGTTCATTTCAGATGCCCATTTTTGAATTGGGTCTTTAAATTTTGGTGGACTAATTTTTTAAGCCCTTTACATACTCTAAATAGCAACCAACAATATGGGAAAGAATCTTTACCAGCTGTTTCTCAGACAAAGGGTTACTATATAATATTTCCTTTACTAATTCACCTAGGCTGTTTTCAGAGCTAAGTTATTGTTAATTATATTGTTATAAAAATGAGTATGTACATATCACCATAATAAGACACTTTTAATTACTTTGCAAATATAGCCAGAAGAAATATAGCTGGATTCATAGAATTTTTTTTCATTTTTTGGGAATATCCATAGGAATCTTTATAGTGTTTTTCTAATTTATATTCTCACCAACGATGCAGAAGTTCATTTTCCTCCAGATGCTCACCAGCATTCATTGGTTTTCATGTGTGTGGTTTTGATGATGGCCATTTTGGCTGAGGTAGGACAGAATCTCAGTTTCTTTATTTTTGAGTTGTATTTCCCTAATGGTTAAAAATGTTGAATATTTTTTCACTGCCAACTATACTTTCTTTAGAAAAGTATCTATTCAGCTCATTTATCCATTTTTTAATTGGGTCACTTGTTTTGGAAGTAATTTTTTGAGTTCTTTATGTTTTCTAAATATAAGCTTTCTACCAGAAAAGTAGCTGGCAAAAAAAGAGTTTTCCTCATTCTGCAATTTTCTCTTCACTCTATTGGTTGTTTCCTTTTCCATACAGAAGTTTTAAATTTTATACAACCTCATGTGTTGATTCATATTATTTCCTATGCTACTAGAATTCTGTTCAGGAAGTTCTTCCCTGTGCATCTGGGCTCAGGTGTTTTGCCTATGTTATCTTCCATCAGGTTCAACACTTCTCTGCATAAGTTAAAATTCATTCATGTTAAATTTCATGGTGGAAATAATTGTAGAGCAACTCTGTCTGAAAACAATAAAATCCATATATGATAAACACATAGCCAACATCATGCTGAATACAAAACAGCCTTAAAGCAGTTCTTCTAAATTAACAAATGAAACAAAACAAGGGTGTCCACTGTCACCACTTATGTTCAATTTAGCACTCTCAACTTTAGCCACACAATCAGGCAAGAAAATAAATAAAAGAGAAATGAATAGGAAAGGAAGAAGTCAAACTCTCTTACCTGAAGATGATATGATCCTTTACATAGAAAACCTACAAAACTCTTCTGGAACACTTTTAGAGTTAACAAATTTAGCAACGTACTAGGACACGAAACGAATAACAAAAAAGTGAGTGACATCCCCATCCAACAATAATGGACACTTAGAGTAAGAAACCAGGAAAATATAGCATTCAGAAAAGCTAAAAAATTACTTAGTAATCAACCAACCATGGAAGTGAAAGATCTCTATAATGTAAACTATGCTACTCTGAAGAAAAGGATTGAAGAACATTTTAGAAAATAGACATTCCCCATTTTAGATAGGTAGAACCAATATTTTCAAAATAGTCACTTCATACACACACACTCTCTCTCTCTCACCTATTCAATGCAATTCCTATCAAAACATTTACTGCTGTAGAACTAGAGAAAAATTTAAAATTCATATAGAACTAAGAGAGACACAAATTAACCAAAACAATCCTGAGCAAGAAGAGCAATGTTGGAGATAAGAGAATCCAGTATTTGAGTTACAGTATGACTCTACAGTAATAAAAGCAGCATGGTACTATAAAATAAAATAAACAACATGTACATAAATGAAATATAACAAAGGATTCAGAAACAATCCCATGCATCTGAACCTTCCTGATATTTAACAAAATGACCAAACACAAGTGCTGGAGAAAAAATAGCTTCCTGAGGAAATGATGCTGGAAAAACTGGCAACCAACATGCAGAAAAAAACCAAAAACAAATCCATATCTCTCACTATGTGCCAAAAATCATATCAAAATAGATCAAAGACCTAGCAATAAAAATGGACGTGCTGTAGATTGAAAGTAAAAGGATGGAAAACAGTTGCCCATGCAACAGTAAACTACTGAAAAGCAGGAGTGGTTATCTTGTTAGTAGAAAATAGATTTCAAACCAAACTGATTGAGAGAAAAAGAAGGTCATATATTCTCATACAGGGAACAATCTAAGAGAACGAAATGAAAATCACAAATATTTATGCACAGAATTCTAATGCACCCAATTATATAAAACAAATATTAATGGATATGAAAAGCCAGATAAACATTAATACATTAATAGGAGAGGACTTCAGAATCCTGCTGTCATAAATAGACAAATTGGACAAAAATCAATAAGGAAATATTTGAGCAAAACCAAGCTCATCAACAAATGGACTTAATAGATGACTACAGAGTACTGCACCACACAAAGTCAGAGTATACATTCTTCTTAGCTGCTCATGAATATTCTTGAAAATAGACCACATTCTATTTCATGGAACAGGTTTAAGTAAATACAAAGGAATTGAAGTTATCCTCTGTATACTGTCAGATCATAGTGCCTTGAAATTGGAGCTGAACAGCAAAAGAAACTCCAAGATCCTTACAAACATATGGAAAATAACAACACTCTGCTGAGCAAACAATGAGTCACAGAGGACATTAAGCAGTTTTCACAATTAAATTATAGCCCCAGTACAAGATACAGGAATTTATGGGACACAAAGAAAGCAGTTCTATGAGGGAAACTCATAGCAGTGAATGCCTACACCACAAAAACAGAGCAAGCTCAAATAAATAATCAAATGCTGAACCTCAAGCTACTAGAAAAGGAAAAACAAGACAAACTTAAAGCTCATCCTAGGAGGAAATTACAGGAATCAAACAAGAAATTAAGGTGATGGAGACTAAGAGAACAATAAAAAAAATCAAGGAATGGAAGAGTTAATTCTTTGAAAGGGTAAACAAAATTGACAGACCCTTAGAAAACCTTATCAAACAAATGAAAGATAAGGTTCAAATCCATGCTATCAGGAATGAAAAGAGAGCAATCACCACAGACTCAGTGGAAGGCCAGAGGATAATAAACACCTATTTTGAAAATTTGTACTGCAAAAAGATGGAAAACACAGAAGAAATGGTTAGATTCCTAGACACATATGAACTTCCAAAGTTGAATGAAGAAAATACAAAAATGTCAAATACCCCATTATCAATCTGTGAAATTGGAAATATAACAACAACAACAACAAAATACCAGCGAAGAGAAAGCCCTGGCAATGATGGCTTTACCACTGAATTTTACAAATGTTTAAAGAACAGTTAATGCCACGACTTCTCAAACACTTAATGAAATCAACAAGGGAGCAGTACTCCCAAATTCATTCCTGGAAGCAATCATTATGATGATTCCAAAAGGAGAGAGATTTCCAATCAAACAAGAAAACTACAGACCAGTCTCTTTAATGAACATTGATGCCAAAATCCTACAAAAGATACTGGGAAGCAAAATACAGAGAATCATCAAGAAGATCATACATCTGGACAAAGTTGAATTTATCCTAGGTGTGCAAAGATGGTTCAACATAAATAAATCAATAAATGTAATACACTATATTAAGACTCAAGGACAAAAACCATAGGGTCATCTAAATAGATGCAGAAAAAGTGTTTAATAAAATCCAACATCTATTCATGATCAAAACCCTACAGAAAATTGGAATACATGGACTTTATCTAAAACTAATAAAAGCTATTTATGAGAATCCAACAGCCAACACCATTCTAAATGGTCAAAAACAGAAACTTTTCTCACTAAGATCAGGAACAAGACAAGGATGTCCACTATCACCACTCTTGTTCAATATAGTACTGGAAACATTGGCCACAGCAATTAAGCAAGAGAAAGAAATTTAAAAAAAAAATAAAGACAGGAAAGGAAGAAGTTAAACTGTCATTATTTGCTGATGTAATGATACTATACATAAAATATCTTAAAAATTCAACCAAGAGACTTCTAGACTTAATTGCCAAATTTAGTAGTGTACTGGATACAAGGTCAATGTTAAAAAATTGATAGCCTTTGTATACACAAACAACAGATGCACTGACAGAGAAATTGGGAAGTTAATTCCTTTCACAATAGTATCCCAAAAAAGGAGAAATATTTAAGAATCAGTCTGTCAAAGGCAGTTAAAGACTTCTAATCTGAAATCTACAGTACTCTGAAAAAGGAGATTGAAGAGGATATCCGAAAATGGAAAGATATCCCTTGTTCATGGATAGGAAGAATCAATATCATCAAAATGGCTATAGTCCCACAACTACTATACAGAATCAATGCAATTTCAATTGAAATCTTAACAACATACATATCAGGTCTAGAGAAAATAATCCAAAAATTCATCTGGAACCATAAAAGACCTAGAATACCAAAAGCAATTCTAAGCCATAAGGACATGGCAGGGATTATTGCAACCCCAACTTGAAACTATACTACAAAGCCACTGTGATAAAAATTGCATGGTACTGGCAAAGTAACAGACTGGAGGATCAGTGGAGTAGATCAAAAGATCCAGAAACAACTACAGATGGACTGAATTACCTCATTTTTGATAAAGGAGTCAAATATCCTCAATGGAGGAAAGTCAGACTCTAACAAATGGTGCTAGAAAAACTGGGCTTTAACCTTCCAAAGACTATAGCTAGACCTATCTCTTTCACTGTGTACTAAATAAAATCAAAGTGGATTAGAGACCTAAACATTAAAACAGAGACACTGAACCTGCTTGAAAACAGTTTAGATAAATCTCTTGGATACATTAACTTAGAAAAAGTCTTTATCAACAAAATCTCCGTAGCAGTAGAATTAGCTGAAGGAATCAACAAATCAGATCTCATCCTATTCAAAAGCTTTTGCACAGCAACACAAACCACCAGCAGAGTGAAATGACAACCAGCTATATGGGAAAAAATCTTTTCCAGCTATTTATCAGAAAGGGGCTACTATTTAGAATATATAAAGAGCTTAAAAATATCAGTCTCCCCCTCAAACTTTAAGGTCCAGTTCAAAAATGGGCATCTGAAATGAACAGACACTTTTCAGAGGAAAAAGAAAAAGCAACTAAGAAGCATATGAAAAAATCCTCAACATAACTGGTTATTTGAGAGACGCAGGTGAAAATTACAGTGACATTTCATCTCACTCCACAAAGAATGTCTATTATCGTGAAGTTAACCAGCAATAAATGTTAGCAAGAATGCAGGGGAGAACGAACCCTTCTGCACTGTTGGTGGAAATGTAGACTGGTGCAATCACTGTGGATATTCCTCAAAAACCAGGATTAAGGGTCTCATTTGGCCTTGCTATTCCCCTGCTAGGAATGTATGTGAAAGAATTAAAAGATTCATATCACAGAGACATATGTGCACCTATGTTAATAGCAGCTAAGTTTACTATAGCTAAATCTTGGAAGAAACCCAAATGCCCATCAACTGGAGACTAGATAAAGAAAATGTGATATATATATATATATATATGGAAGAGGATATATATATATATATATATATATATATATATATATATATATCCTCTTCCATAAAGAATAAGTCTGAGTCATTTATACTTAGATAAACATACCTTGAGGACACACTAATAAGTGAAATAAATATGTCACATTATATACATACCATATCTTTTCTCTGGTATGAGAATCTGAAGATGTAAGTGAGTCCTAGATTGTATGCTAAATATTGTAAATATAAAATATTCAAAGGGAAATGGATAGGGGTAATTAATGAGAAAGAAAAAATATGATTTAAAAAAAACAAAAGCATATGTATATAGGGAGTGGGGGTTGTAATGTGGGTAGAGGAATGGGTAAAAATGAGAATTAACTCATAGCATATACTGATACAAATTCTCAGTGTTGAGTGTGATGTGTATATAAAGTGTACCAATAACGAATTCTATTTTAAAAAACAAAATACTGAAATGCTGAAAATCCTGGAAGATAGTATAGGAAAAACACTCAGATCTATTATTTACATAACCAGAATCAGCCTAAAGTTACCAATGAAAATTAGTGATAAAACAAGACCCCACATACAAGTACTTACAGTAACATTCCTTCTCAACATTATTTCAGTGTCTTCATGTTAATAAGCTAAACTCAACCATCATCCAAACTTATTCCATTTAAATCACTAAGTAGAACAAATAAGCCTCTGCCTTTTTCCCTTCTCAGGAAAGCAAATTATTCAACATTAATCAACATACCTTTGCTTGAAATCTAGTAGGAAATACTTTCGAGCAGAAAAGCTTTATCTAAAATGGTATTTTATGTACCATAATAACATGAGCAGATGAAAGCTAAGATTGTACAATGTACCGTAGCTTCTTCTCCATGGTTTCGATATGTTAACTTCTTCAGTCTTTACAATTCTATGAAGTAAAAGTTATAGTTATTTTCATTTTATAGATGAGGAAGCTGAGCTTCATGGTGCATAAGTAAGTGTCCAAAGTCATATAACTGATAAAGTAGCAAAGCCAGGATTCAAACACAAGTATACCTGGTACCAAACTCGTACTCAAGCTTTGCATTAAAGACAGAACATTTCAAGATAACGACACAGTGGCTGCTCCTGGTGAGCCCTTGAGAGTGAAACAATGTGTTCATTTTATGAAGGGATTGTAAGACACACAGACTCACACACAGAGTGAGAAAGTTTTGGACACATTGAATACTATATGTGTTTGGTGTAATTATTGTTGTTGTGTTGGAATCCTGAGAGGAAAATAGGTCAGAATTGGATTTCATGGTGACAAGGACACAGCACGTGTGGGCCTCTCCCTTTTGACACACAAGTGTTGCTGTAGAGGTGTGCTCAAGATTATTGCTGTGGGGATGAATCCAAAAGAAGTTTGCACTAGTTGGGTTTGCAGCTTTGGATATATGACTAACATCTACTAGAACAGACTTTGTGGCCTGAATGTGTGTTTTTCTGAGTCAACAATATCAAAAATCCATTAGAAAGATGGCATACAGACATCCTCTCTCACTCTGAGAGATCCAGGGGTACTCCCTCAAATCTCTGAGCATGTTTTCTACATCTTGTAATCTTCAGCCACCAGAATGGCCCAAGACAACTGCTAATATCACAGAGCATAACTTTTGACTCTGCTAATTCAACTTTTCAGAGCACAGTTCCATTGATCTTTGGCCTCTCATTGCTAAAAACCTTATCTCATTTCTCCTCCAACCCAACCCACTCTTGGTACTTGAAATATTTTCATTTTACTTTAAACTTCTGCATTCTGCTGCCCCCTGGGGTCTAACTCATTTGTCACATAAACAACTGGGCCAAGAGGTCAAAATGTTTGGATGGCACTCCAATACTGAGAACTTTCTCTGCCAAACAGTACTAATTCGAGTCTAATGTTCAGGCATTCTGAATGTTTGTGGAAACTAGTTGTAGAAAGGATTCACCAAGACTCTATAATGGACCTAAACTTTTCATAGTGAGAAGGAACAGAATTTTCCATCACTGCTAGGATTTCTGCAACTGTAACTCACTTACACCTTTGATTACTAACCTCTTGAAGCACATGGTTGAACTGTGGAAGGTCTATGACTTTAGCAGAAAAAATAAAGATTGGAAAGTTGACTTTCTACACTTACCTTAACAAGTCAAAATATGTTGTTCAGTGCTGGGACTTACGATTCTTGATCCATTACATGTACAATTCTATGTTTCATGGGATAGACTCTAAAGGTAGACTGTACACTCAAGACCTGGTTCCATCACTTCTCAATCCTTTGAGTAAATTACTTCCTTTTCTGTTCTTGCACTTTAAGAACTAAAAAACAAAGATAGTAATAATTAACAAATATAGAGTTTTTCTGAGGAATAAATACAATAATCCATGTGAATTTCCTAGAATGATTCCTGTGAATATAATAAGCACTCAAGAAACATTAGTATTATTACTTTTATTATCTTACACAAGAGTCAACAAACCATGATATATTATCTGTGAATGTCCTCACAGTGTATATTCTAGACTTTTTGGAACAAGAGCAAATGCAAAGATGTTATGTAGATGTTTATACACTAGGAAAGATAATGAATTTCCACAATATTTATTGATATATCTCCAAAATAATAAGAAATGACTAATTTTGATATTATACTACTAGTAAAAATGGAATGTTTTGAGTAATACTTCATTTAATTGGGTTTTAAAGTTATGATTGTCTATAATTAAGTTAAATGCAAAAAGCATCCTTAACACTTAAGTCAAACAAAAATGGACAACTCAATCATTTGCACCCATTAGCTATAGTTTCCTGACCCCAGATCTTCAACAGCCTTTCAAGAAAAGCTATGTTATCTATCAAAAGGAAAGCCTAATTAATTCCCATGATTTAATCTCATAAGAAACTTAAATTAATACTGTGAGACATGTGTTGCTTCACCAAGACACTGCAAAGCCCACAAAAGTGTGCTGCATCTTTGTTCAGGGATCCAGATCACAGCAGAGGACGTGGGGCCAAAGAGGCCACTGCTATGAGCTCAGGAGTATGGAATAATGTTAATTAGCAGACAGAGGGCCTCTCTGAAGCTTTTTATTTAAAATTGAAGCCCAGTGGAAGAACAAAGACAGAACAGACAACAGCAGTTGCTGAATGGTCAGGGCCAACATCCACTGAAACTGGACTCACTATAGCGGAAGGGTGGCTCAAACTTGCAGGAGAATCAAGGATAATTCTAACAAATAGAAGATCAAGAAGCTCAGTTCCAACTTTGTGGCCAGAAAGCAGCCTGAACCTCAGTGGACTACAGTCAGATTGCTTAGATTAATCAACTCAGTACTGCACACCGCTGCCCACATTGCAAAACAGCAGTCACAGAGACATACCTCAAAGGGAACCTTTCTCTTTTTTTTGTTTATTCTTTTCTTTTATTTCTCTTTTCTTCATTTCTCTCTTTTTTTATTCCATCTTTTTGACTCTTGTATTTTGTTCATTGTTCTTATTTTTATAGAAGTGAGACTATGGTTTCTAGTTTTCCTTTTTCTGATAGTCTGTTCTATTCTCGTTTTTGCTCCCTCCTTCTCTGTTTTACTTCTGTCTTCACCAGGTTCCCAGGGTATGCATGCTCTTCCTGTGTTTCCTAGACCTATTTCTCTGACTTTTCTTTCTCCTATCTCTCTATCATTCCCAATTCTTTCTAATTTCTCTTTCCAGAGGATAAAGCCACTATATTAAATGGCTTATTTGTGGCAACAATATTTCTAGTTGGTCCTTGATTTTGGTATATAAACACAAGTCTACTTCATGTAGTTGCAGGTGTCAAAATAATAACAACCACAAATTATCATTTTATAAGCTATGTTTCAGGCTGCTGTTGACATTGATTATATTATTTTGGCCAAAGTAACATGATTGTTCTAGTCAGCTGTCCTTCTTAGTATACCAAAACTGAGATTGCTTAAGGGCTATTACAGACTCAAAATCCAAAGGCCAACTATACTTGGAAGACAGTCTAACAAACAGCCATTTCATAAGGGCTCTATTAATAGCATTAAAGATAATTGAAGTAAGTAATTTAAAATCAACAAACCAGGAATTAATCCAAAAGCTTTAACATTAACAACAACAACAACAACAAAATAGAAATAAGGAAACACCTAAACAAGATCTAAACCCAGACTCCAGATCATTAAAGGGAAATTGAGGGGGCACTGTGATGGAGCAGTCTAAATCTGAGCCATCTAGACTCCCCAAATTGGCAACAAAAGAGGATCTGGAAAAAAGTGAAATTGAATAATTTCTCATGTAACAAAAGAGATGATGACTACGGTGAAAACCATGATTAACAACTTTAGAACACATACAGATAAAATAATAGACAAATTCAGGAACATGAAGGATCAATGAAGGCCCAGCACAGGAAAGAAATAAAACATAAAACAGATTTAAACAGATGTCCAGGAGATTAAAAACCATTGAAATTATATGAAGCAAAATTAGCCAATGTGAGAAGAGATAATCAAATATAAAAGACAGGATTTGAGATAATGACCAGAACAAAAAGATTTCTTAAAAATAGAAAGAGACCATAAGAAATCATTTCAGCAGCTGATAGATGATACAAAGAAGAAAAATATAAAATTGATTGTAGTCAGTGAAAGAGCAGGAGATAGCACAGACAACACACACAAAAAAAACTATTTACAGAAGTAATCACAAAAATCTTCTGAAACAGGAAAAAAGAATTTTATGTAAAAGTAAGTGAGGCATATAGGTCTTCAACTAGCTATGACCAAAACAATCTACACCTCAGCATATAATAGTGAAAATTCCAGAAATTTAAAGAGGAACAAAAGATTAAAAAGAGTTAGAGAAAACAAACCACATACAAAGGAAAATGCAACAGAATCACAGCAGACTTCTGTACACAAACCCTTGAGTCAAGGAGAGCCTGTAGTGAAGTATTTTGAGCCCTAAAAGAAAATACCCCCTAACCCATACTGATGCACCGTGCAAAACTATCTTTCAAAATTGCTGAATGATGTTTGCCCTACAAAAAAGACCTCAGAAACTTCATGAATAACAAAACAGCATTTAAGAAAATTCTAAAAAATATCCTAGTAAAAGAAAATGAAGGTCACAATAACTAAGGCCCAACAGAATGAATGCATCATGTTAAATAAGAAATTAAATGCAAAGAGGGGGAAAATCCAACAACATGAAAAGATTATGAGAATGATAAATCAGTACATATCAGTTATAACCATCAATATTAATGACTTCAAAACACCAATAAAAAGAAATTTCCTGACAGAATGGATAAAGAAGCAAGATCCAACAATATGCTGAATACAAGAGATACAATTCAAAAAGAAGTTCACAAATTGAAAGTTAACAGATAGAAAACATACTCCATCAAACAGAAGGCCAAACAAAAGCAGGAATAGCTATCTTAGTTGTAGAAAAAGTGTATTTCAATGTGAGAGACAAAAAAAGTCACTGCAGCCTTGTAAAGTGAGCAATACAAAAGGAAGAGCTGACAGTCATGTGAATATGAACCAAATACTACTGCATACAATTATGTACAACAAATATTAATGCATATGAAAAATCAAATAAATACTAATACAATTGTAGTGGGGTATCTCAATACCCCATTTTCACAAATTCTAAACAACCCAATATCAATGAGATTTAGAATATTATTAAAAATTAGCAACAAAGAAAAGCCTGGGTCCTAATGTATTCATTGCTGAATTCTACAAGAAGTATGGAAAAGTGCTATTGCCACTACTGTTTAAACAATTCAGTGAAATTGAAACGGAAGCAATACTCTCATATTCATTCCTGGAAGCAAGCATCACCTTGCTTGCAAAAGTAGAGAAAGACCCAAAGAAAGAAAACTATAGGCCAATCTCTCTAATGTACTTAGATGCAAAAATTCTCAATAAGATACTGGCAAACACAGTGCAAAAGATAACCAAGAAAACCATACAACCTAACCAAGTAAGATTCATCACAAGGATGCAGTGATAGTTAAACATATACAAATCAGCAAATATACTACACTATATTAACAGAATCAAGGACAAAAACTATATGATTATCTCCATAGACAAAGAAAAAGCATTTTACAGATGCCATTTTACAGATATATATATATAATTGGAATAGTCTTTACCTAAACCTGAGAAAAGCTATCTATGAGAAACTAGTAGTCAACATCATACCAAGTTTTCAAAAACTGAAATCTTTTACACTAAAATCAGAAACAAGACAAAGATGTCCACTATAATCATTCCTGTTCAATATAGTTCTGGAAACATTAGGCACAGCAATTAGACAGTAAAAGAAATAAAAATAGGAAAGGAATAACAATTTGTCATTGTTTGTGGAGAACATGATACTCTATTCAGAAGAACTCAAGAACTTCACAAAAAGTCCTTTGCACTTAATAACCAAATTAATAACAGAAGGTCAACACTAAAAAAACAATTAGCGTTAGATTACATAAACAAAAGATATAATGGGAGAGGGAACTGGAAAAAATCATTCCGTTGATAACAACATTTGAAGTAATGTACCTAGAAATCAAGCTAATGATGGGAGTAAAAGACCTGTACTCTGAGAACTACAGAATTCTTTAAAAAGGAATCAGGGGATGGAAATTTAGCTCAGTGGTTTCGGGCACCTGCCTTGCAAGTGCAAGGGCCTATGTTCGATCCTTGGAAACCAGATATAGCAATGCTGGGTGTGATGCCTCATGCCCAACAACAATCAGCACCACTTACCACGGTGCTGAGCATGGTGGTTCATTCTCGTAAACCAAGCACTCTTGAGGTTGAGGCAGGAGGATCAAAGAGAATATCGGAAAATGGAAAGACATTGCTTGTTCTTGGGGAAGAAGAAGCAATGTAGTGAAAATGGCCATGCTTCCCAAACTGCTATATAGATTCAATCCAATCTGATTGAAATTCCAACAGCATATTTTACACAAGTGGAGAAAAATCCAAAAGTGCATTTGGAAACAGAAGAAACCTAGAATAGCAAAAATAATTCTCATCAACAAAGACAAGGCAAAGTTTACCACAATCTCCAACTTCAAAATGTACTACAGAGCTACTGTGATAAAAACTGCATGGTACTATCAAAGAAATAGACCTGAGTATCAATAGAAAAGACTAGAAGATGCAAAAACTACTCCAGACATACTAACCCACCTCATTTTTGAAAAGAATTCAAATATCCTCACTGGGTGCTTGAAAAACTTGTTTACAAAATATAAAACATTAAAACTTAAAACTACACTCAGATCACACAACTGCACTAAACCAGAATCAAAATGGGCCAAAGATCTGAATATTAAAATAGAAACATTAAACCTGGTAAAAGATAGGTTAGGTAGAACTCTTGAAGATATCAGTGTAGGAAAAGACAGTAAAATCATAGTTGCATGTGAGTTAGCATAAAAACACAACAATTGGAATCTCATATCATTAAAAAGCTTCACAGGAAGAGAAACCAACAACAGCATGAAGAGATGCCCACAGTATGGGGAAACCAGCTGTTCTTCAGACAAAAGTCTACTATCTAGAATATATAAAGAACTTTAAAAAAATCACACCTTCCAAATTTAAAGACCCAATTCAAAAATGGACATCTGAAATGAATAGACATTTATCAGTCAGAGAACTACAAACATCAAATAAACATATTTAACAGCACTAGTCCTCCAAGAGGTGCAAAGGAAAAGAAAACAGATATTTCACCTCAAACCAGAAAGAATGTCTGCTGTGAAGAACAACAAATGCTGGAGGAGTGTAAGGAAAAAAGAAGTCTTCTCCACTATTTGTGGGAGTGTAAACAGGTGCAACCTCTGTGAATTAAATGTGAAGATTCCTCAAAAAACTAGGATTAGAGTTCCTACTTGACTCAACTAATCCCCTACTAGGTATATTTCCAAAAGAACTAAAAGGACCTGTGATACATGTGCACCCTTATTTATAGCAGCTTAGTTTATAATAGCTAAACTTTGGAAACAGCCTAAATGCACCCCAACTGGTGACTGGATAAAGATATAGGGTTTACATATAAAAGGAGTACTACCTACGTTTAACAGAACTTCTTTGAGATGCAGGACCTTGCAATGACAGTTCAGAAAGACAGAGAGAATGTTAGTTTCCTACTTAATGAGAGAGCATGTTTTTGCTTCACAGCTGAAGAAGCTCTCACACAAGTTCTTTTCTGCTACGAATCCACCATCATGGAACTATAGTTGATTCAAGTCAAACAGTAAACACAATTTCTAGCAATAGCTCCATCTACAACACAATCTATCTAGTCAGTCACTTGTGATAACTACTTCTGAGTCAAAGTGTAAACTATTAAAACAAGTGTCTTCTACATAGGCATCAGTTCTCCAGACACAACAGATATATCACCTCACAGTAAACTACACTGTATGTTTGCTGTTCATTATCTCATAAAATCATAGTCATGTCAGGTATATAAATATGGCAAATATCTTTATTGTCAGTATATAGAATCTTTAGGGAATGTTTCCTTCTGGGATTGTCTTCCAGGTATAACTGGCTTTGGGTTTTGAGTCTGTAACGGCCTTTAGGCAAGATCAGTCTCAGTATAGCAGGAAGGACATCTAACTAGAAATAGCACTTTGTCTCCTTAATCAAAGTAATACAATCAACACAAATAATAACATCAAACACTATAACTATTAATCTTCCACCTTTGACCCCACAAACTAGACTTGTGGTTATATATTAAAATCTAGAAACAACCAGATATATATCTAAAGTATGTAAGCCCTTCAATATAGCTAAATTACCCTCTGGGAGAAGATTAGAAGGAGTTAGTGGGTGGGTAGAGACATAGAATGAGAGGGAAAGGTTAGAAGTAAGGCTATAGGATACACATAGATCACATAAACTTTGGGTAACTGTTGAGGACAGGAGGAAAGGAGAAGGAAGGAACAAAAATAAGAATAGAACAAACTAACAGCAATAGGAAAACTAGAAACCATATTTATGCTCCTATAAAAATAAGAAAAACTGAGAAAACATTAAGCAGGACAAAAGTAAGAAGGAGAAAGTTGAGAAATTTAG
>PVIR01036769.1:0-15552 GCA_004026965.1 Petromus typicus | reverse complement strand
AATGAAAATGCTTACCTTTCAATGGCAAGTTCTTTATTAGTTGTTTGTTGCACATAAATGACAATCTTCTTATCAATTCCTTGGCGTAGTTTAAAGCACTGTCTATCTTTGTCTTTCGGGACAGCACTATAAACCAACAGGTTTCATTAATTTTGTAAATTTTTCTTCCCACATAGTAAAACAAGGTATTAAACAAAGATCTCGAATCTTTGATTCTTTTCCATGCCTGGCTTTCAAATCACAACAAAAAAGTAAAAAAATCATCTGCCTCTTGATGTAGAGATGTATCTTCACCGTAGATAATCCACTAAATTATATATAAAATCTACTCTTATGCTTCCTAAAATGTGGCTTTATTTTTTTTTTGTTGCTACTGTAGAAATTAGATAGGTCCAAAGTATATGCCATAGCATCTGTATCCCAGAATAACAAATAAAAAGTGATTTTCTTTCTTTTACATATGGTCACTGGTGTTTTGTTTTGTTATTTCTTTAGACAAGGTCTCACTATGTAATTCAAACTGGTCTTGACTCACTATGTATGTAGCTCTCAGGCTGGCCTTGAACTCATGGTGATTCTCCTTCCTCTGCCTCTTGAGTGTTAGGATTACACATAGGCACTACTACACTCAGCTCTGGTCATTAGTGTTTACAAATGTGTATTACTGCCTTTTTTTTTTTTGAGACAGAGTCTCGCTTTTGTAGTTCTGGCTAGTCCTGAACTCACCCTCAAACTCACAGCAATCTTCCCGCTTCTGCCTCCTGACTGCTGGGATTATAGGCGTAAGCCACCACACCTGGCACTGTGGTAAGTAGTTATCAAGTGTTGTGCTTGCAGGAGTGAGTTATCTCACCAGGCATTGTTGTATGTGGTTAACAGGGATCGAACTCTGGACTTTGTGCTTGCCAGGCAGATGCCGGAACCACTGAGCTAAATCCCTAGCCCTATTACCTTATTTTTTTAAAAATACATAATGTAAAGATAATCTTAGATCCTGAGCTTCAAAAGTTGCCTTTTAAAAATTAACTGATGAAGATATAGTCAAAGTTGCTTCCTAACAATTCCCTTGAGTAGTGACAACCTTACTGTAAATTTAATTATTAAAATACTAATGGTTATTAAGTATCAGCTTATTTAAAAATATTTTAAATTTCCAAAAAAGCCTGTTTACAAAAAAATAAAAAGCTCTCATCCCACAAAGTACTCTCTCTAGCTCCTTTGTTCTCAATGATAAACATTTTTGTCTATGGCAATCAGGCAATATGCAAGAGGTTTAAAATAAATCTTATTTCTGCAAAACATTAACGTAAGGGTCAACAGAATCATAAGTAGATAAAATAAGTGACCAGATGAAAGCTCTAAATACCTACTCAAACTGTAAGTGGCTCTGAAGAAATCAAACCACCTGAAACCAATTCAAGAACATTTTATAAAACTCATATAATTAAATCAAAGAATCTTAGCAAAGCAATCTAGAAATGACAAACACATTTAAAGAAAACTTTTGCATACCAAACTGTTAAATATTTGTGGATGACAGAAATTTCACCTATAAGGAGATAGATGGATTTCAATTTTCAATTGTCAGTAGATAACGCTGGTCTCTACGTTCTGTGGATGCTGAAGTACAAGTAAATATAATTTCATCTCTCAGCAATTTAAAACAGCATTTATCAAGTTGTCTCTGGTGCCGTGAATATAAAAGGGCTGCATTAACAGGAAGTAGAGTGGAAAGTACATCAGTGGGAGTTCACCTCACTGAATATTAAGGGCCTAAATTATATTTTTGGTGCTATTATGTCACCAAATAGCTCCAAACAGGGAATTTAACATGTAAATGAGTAAGTTAGGAAATTGAAGTCTAGGCTTAATTTTCTTGGCAAGCACAATATCAACCCAATTTCTCTCAGGGGATTATTTGATGAATTAAATAAGACAAGAAATAGCAAGAAAGACAAAGAGGGGAAGGGGAAAAAAAGAAAGGAGCAGATGGAAGGAGCAAGGGAAGGAGGGAGAAAGAAAGAAAGAAATGGTTTGAATGTTATAAATAACATGTTCCATTTCCTAAGGGCTATAATAAGAAACTGCTTTCTGGTCATAATAACGTAAAAATTATTCTTTTTCGGGCATGAGAAAAGTAGTATTTACTTTTTCCACTGTACTTTGTCTACATTTACATCAGGGTAAAATCTGACAATCAGTCTTGTGCTATGCTTAACTATCATATGTTTAAATCATATGGGTATTTTAGCCATTCTATTCAATATTTACTTTTTAATTTTGCTGTTATACTGTAAACAGTATTAAAAAGAATAAATGGATAATTTAGGGGGCACACCAATTAATATTGAGATGAATTCTTAAATATGTTAAAATTATTAGATAAAGAACTATATGAGGCAAATTCAAATCTGACAAAAGATTTTCAATAATCTCATCACTACGTTGGGTTACCAACAATAGTGTTTAAATTATAATGTTAGTAAAATCAGCAGCAAAGAAAACAAAGTTCTTAATAACTGTGAAAAGGAAATGTAGGGATCCCCATCTAGGGATTTTCTATACTATCACCCCCTTAGTATGAAAGAAGCACAACAGGGTTGTCTGTGGTCACTGTACTATGGCAGTTTGACATTAAAAGAGAAATCACACTAGGGCCTCTCTACTGAAACAATTTTATTTTCCTATTCATAAGTCAAATTTGCATGCAAGAATCACATAACTATCTTCAATAAAGGGCAAAATACAGTTTAAAGTAATTTCTTAAAAAGAAAAAATATTAGAAACCCTATACATTATAATTTCCTTTTCTCAGGCAGAAATATATACTGTAGAAAAAATTACTTCCCAGTGTTGCTCTGAGAATGGAAATGTAAGCTAACAAGACAGCGTAAGGCCTAATATTTCTGTCCTCAAATTAAAACTGAAGTTTCAACTATAGCCTACATTGACCACCAGATGGCATGACAATACCAAGAGCTAAAGAGAGATCAAGCATTAAAAAAGAACCATTGTGTTTAAACCATTATTAGAAATTACTCATATTTCTACATAATTGAACACATCTGATATAGATATGAAGAAAATTATATTGTATAGTTAACAACTGATGATGACCCTAAGAAGCACCCGTTTTGTACTATGGTTTATGTAAAGAAAAAAAAAAAATCAGTCATTTTACCACCATAACACTTTAAATTTAGACAGGATTTTAGAGTCTAGCCATCTTATTATTTAATAAGTAAGGAAAGCACTGCCAGAAAATGTAAAGAAACTTGGAATGGTCACATTCTTAGTAATAATAATTAAACTAAATGGAAGTTTTGATTTCTCATCCCAGGACTTTTCTCACCATTGCAACAATTAGCACTTTACTTAAAACAAAACCACTCATTTGTAACTCTATGTAGTTTTAGACTTCAGACAAACATTCATTTCTCTCCTTCTTACGTGTTTGGATAATTTTAATGGTAAAAACTTGATTTCAAAGACATATTCTTCAGATAAAACAGTATACCAATCAAACCAAACAAATATAAAAGATCTAGTTTCTTATTTTTTCCCATTCATTCATTCATTCATTCATTTGCTTTTTCATGTAAGAAAAAACATGATATTAACTTTCTGCATCAGGCTTATTTCTTTAGAGTGATAGTCTGGCATTTTATTCTCTTCCTGCAAATGACATAATTTCATTTTTTTTATGTCAGCTGTAATTTTTATCAGTAGTCAGCCAACTGTAAGTTTGACTAAAATAAGGTAAAGATGTTTCTCACATGATACATTGCTTTAAAATTTTTCAAACTTGTTTCTATAAATCTGCTTATTGTTTTTTAATGTTAAATGATAAATTTTAAAAAATCCCCACAAAAGCAGGCAGCTTTGGAATGAAAGGTATGTATCATCTGATGAATAGTTTGCCCTGAATAACAGATAATTATAGCATGCTAATATAAACTCAAGAAAATAAATAAAATTGGTTGCCCTACCTAAAATAACCTTTACCATCATCTTCTTTTATTTCTAAAGACACAGAGAAGGTAAAGATGTCACTGTCAGGAGTCTGCGGTGCAGCAGTGGCTGAAAGTGGGGTCTGCTTGGCAGAACGGCGGAAGGCAGTGGCAAAACTGTAAAGTATCCGGCTTACCTACAACCAGACATGTTAGGAAATGGGCTGTTATCAGAAGACATAAAATACTACTGAAGCTGAAAGGTTGAGGGGGTAATCATTTTCCATTACTTTTTTGCTAAATTAACTTGTCAGGCCTCTAAAGAAAGCACCAAAACAACTCCAGAGAGGGATTAAAAAAAAAAAAAGGTAAGTAATGGCTATAAATACCAGACATCTAACTGAAAAATTACTTCCTTAGTGTTAGAAATTATCTTATATATTATAATAAAAATAGTCCTAAAAAGTTTGGTTCTAAAAGAGTGGATTGCAAATGTGTCACTGCTGGAACCAGGCTGCCTATCTAACCTAATAAGGAAGTAGCCACCAGGTCACCTCTCATACTCTTAACAACAGTGAAGCACTAGTTAAGTTTCATTCGCACACAGTTTCTCTTAAGGACTTACAGCTTCTTGTATTTCACACCGAAAGACATGTATTCTGAAGAGCTCTGCATTGTAATGACTTTCTGTAAAAGCAAAACAGTCGCTCTCGGGAGTTCCGTCATGCCCTCTGACACAAAAGAGGATTTTGTAGATCGGGTAGTTTGCTATTTCAGTGTTTGTCTGAGGATCTAAGAGTCTGTTCAAAAAATTAAAAAAATTAGAGAAAGTATGATAATTTGCACTATTTTCCTATTAGAATTTAAGCCATCTTTCTTACAAAATGACAATACAGACCACTTGTGGTTTGCCAACCCTATTAATTATAAATAAACCCTATGTGAATTACCAGTTACTGACTGTAAAATTTCATGGTACTGAAAGGTATATATATTCTTGTGTTAGAATAAGTACATGACACCTCTAACATTCCTGACTCTGTTCAGGGCACTGATCAACCATGAGAGGTCTGAACAGACATTATGAAATTTCAAGATTACAGGGCAGAGCCACTGCTCCTATGAAGGCCCTGCTCACAAGTACCTAGGAAAGAAATCTAACTCAGGTTTGAAAGCCCTTTCACAAAGACTCCGAAAATATGGGACAAAACAGACTATTTTCTCCTTTCTCTCTTCTCTTCCTCTGTAAACTCTTAGCCCTTTCTTAAAATTTTGAGTTACAGACGGGCATGGTGGCTCACACCTGTAATCCCAGCATTCAGGAGCCACAGGCAGGAGGATTGCTGTGAGTTTGAGGCTTGCCTGGGCTACACAGTGAGCTCAAGGCCAGCCTGTACAAAAGTGAGACTGTCTCAAAAAAAAAAAAAAAAATTGAGATACGATCTTTTTTGGGGGGGAGGGGCTTTTAGAGACAAGGTCTCACTATGTAGCCCAGGCCAGCTTTTAACTCATGTTAATCCTTCTACCTCAGCCTCCAGAATGCTAGGATTATAGGCCTAGGCCATGATGTCTGAGTTAAAACAAGATCTTGCTAGATTGCTGAGGCTAGCCTCAAACATGGATCCTTTTATAATTTTACTGCTGTTTAAAAACGCTGACTCTAAAAATTGTACAATTATACATACATACTTATTTAGGTTTATATGTACCATACACACACACACACAGTCTGAATAAGCCAAGATGTTAAGTGCATTTATCAATGGGAAAGTAAATTCAGGGCAGTGTTTTGAAATAGGGTCTTGCTATGCAGCCCAAGTTAACCTCACAATTTGTGATTCTCCTGCTTCAGACTCTTAAGTGATGGGATTATGGCATGTACCATTTTGTTTAGCTTTAAGATATCTTTCTTAGACTTTTCTGTTTTCTTTTTCTGAAATACACATATACTTTCTATAAAGGGCAAAGATTGTTTTAGCTTTACTCAACGCATTATTTATCAGTTCTATTTTTTTTTTTTAAGGTTTTTTGAGACAGGGTCTCACTTTGTGGTTCAGGCTGGCCCTGAGCTCAGCCTCAAATTCACATCACAGCAATCCTCCTGCCTCTGCCTCCCAAGTGCTGGGATTACAGGCGTGAGCCACCACGCCCGGCACTGGTATGTGGTACTGGTTGCTGCTGGGGTGAGTCTCCACGCCCAGTATTATTATGAGGTTACCGGGGATCAAACCCTGGTTCTTGCGCTTGCAAGACAGGCACCGGAACCACTGAGCTATATCCCCAGCCCCTATCAGTTCTATTTTTAACTGGTTGATAATAAACATCTGATCAGCTATTTTTGTTAACTGTTTTAGTTAATATAAACAATAACCACTTCTAGTGACTTATCTGGGCCTCAGTAACCCATTTTGAAAAGAGAGGTGCTATATTAGAATAGCTAATATTTATTAACAGTTTTTTGTAACTCTCAAAATAAGCATGAAATTGTTTGAAGTAATTTATTCTACTGGTATTTTTACAGGGTGAACATGGAAAATATAAGTTAATTTCTTAGACAGACTCTCATGATCATTATTCAGCTATCCTTGAAGTACTGAGATCAGAGCATACAGAACAATGTGTTCATTTTTTAAAAGGGTCACAATCTTAGAACAGATAATATGAATGTCAAATAAATGAAACATGGCATGAATAAAATAACTTAGGTATTTCATTCACTACTGTGTTTTTATAAAACAACAGGTCAGAAGTCTGATGGAAACATTACAGAATTTCAAGAGGCTGGTCTCACCTTACAGTTCCCTCAGACACATTCGGCACTGACAGGGTTACATCTAGTGAAATCTGACACTGGCTTCTTAAAATGGACATCATCCTCAAGGCTTCCACTTCACTCCTGGGAGCATTTACTGAAGCACAGCCTAAATAAGTTAGTTTACTGAAGACTACACTGTCCTCATCAGCCACAGGTGTGAAAGGACTTGACACTTCTGAATCTAAGAAAGATAAAATGATTATTTTCATTTTGATATATTATTGACAAATAGCAAGTACAAATCTGCAGGTTACACTTGGATTATAAAATTAAGCTCTAATGAGATAATATACCATATCCCTGAAGAAATGCCTATGAAAACCAGAAAGGTCATGTCAGAAAGAAAACACCAAGATTTCTGGATACTATTTTGAGACCAGTTCTAAACCCAGAAGATGACTCAAAATTCAAATGTAAGTCATTTCTCTGTCTCTTAAATGTTTTCATTTTGTATCTTATATTTAAGTCAGATATACATTTAGTATCTTAACATTTTGAAAAATTCTCTGATTTGTCTCCTTTTTGATCTATGATGCTGTAATTGTTTCACTCAACATCTTAACCATTTTATTGTGTTCTCTTAATCTCCTTGCTTTCATCTTCCCAGTTTTACGACATGAATTTTTATAATTACCCTTTTACTCCCTCTTTGCTATTGTCCCAAACTCTTTTCCAACTGGCTAACAAAACTAATGCAGTTAAACAAGTCTGGAGCAAATACTCATCGAAAATTATCCCTCTATTTTGTCAAAATTGAACTTAAAATTTTTCCTTTCCTAGAGAAAATCTCTCAATGTAGTATTCTGGAAAAAAGACTCCCTTAGTGTCATCTACTCTCTTTCTTCAGTATAACTGAAATACATTTAAAGGGAAATTAGAATGTAAATTATATATATATATATATATATGTGTGTGTGTGTGTGTGTGTGTGTGTGTGTGTGTGTGTGTGTATATATATATATATATATATACATACATATATATTTATTTATTTATGAATGAATAAAAGAGATCTCCATAGATCTAGAATCGGGAAATACTAGACTTTTTCTCCACTGTGTATCAAATCTAGTACAGGGAAGACACTCAAATATTAAAAACAATAACCTTTAGTTATGTAAGCAATGCAGCAATCCTAACCTCCTTGTCCAGGTTTCACTGGCAGGCTCATCTCTTGTTTTTGGAGCCCTACTAATGGCACAGGGTTAATGGTGGAAGATGCTGACAGTTGATTAGAAAGAGGCCCATCTCCATCACCATCCAGTTGTGACCTTTCCACAAGTTCCTTGTCTCCAGGCTGGTCATCCATGGGAGGATCCATTAGCACATCTGCTAGCTCTTTTTGCAGCTGTTGTTCACTTCCATTTCCTACAATCTACAAACACATGTAATCAACAAAGTGAAAACAAAGGCCAGTACTGATCAAAATAGGTCCACATTCTAAAGAAAATTATCAGCATTTCTTTTGATACAAAAATATCTTCTGAATGTTTTTAAAAACTGAAATAAATCAAGATCTGCAATGAATAAAATCTGCAACTACTTCAAAGTTCTTCATGAAAAAAATGCATAGCAAATTTGAGATGAATACCCAGAAATATACGTGATAGCCTGCCAAAGTAATGTTTTCCATAGTCTTTAATAATTAAAATATTTATAATTTTGTCTGATGAGAAATTACGCTTTTAAAAGGAATATCTTTAGTGGCTATTTTTTTCTTCTGTGGGGGTACCAGGGAGCAAACTTGTGACCTTGTGCTTGGGAGGCAGATGCCAGAAGAACTGAGCTAAATCCTTGGCTTTAGTGGCTTTTCTTACCCTTAAGAAAAAGGAAAAGTATGCTTGCTTCCAAAAGTTATCAACAGAGAAATACTAGTAAGTAATAAATTTCCACATGTATATTATGTATATACTCCTACTGTAAGCAGGTGTCTTGTATTCCCAAGCAAGAGTTCTCTGATATAAAACAGCTTCTTAACAAGTCTGGTGGTGCACACCTGCAATCCTAGCACTTCAGAGGTTGAGGCATGAGGATCACTATGAGTCTGAGGCCAGCCTCACTAAGTTCAAGGCCAGCATAAACTACTCAGTGAGACCATGCTTCAAATTAAAAAAAAAAAAATAATAATAATAATAATAGGTTCTTAAAGTTCTGAGACACATGAATAAAGCAGAGGAGATGAGTGCATAAAAGCACTGGAATGAAAGCATCACACTGCATTTAAATAACAGCAAGTATTTTCATAGAATCATGATGGTTTTTTATTACTTGCTCAGAAAAGTATAAAATTAAATAGAGATTTCACAGTGGTAAAGAAAAACCAGAGATAAAACTTAGAATTTTCATTAAATGCTTACTTAAATACTAGAAAAATTAACAAAAAAATTAATGTAGCAAATGGAGGTCATTAAGAAAAGACTGGCTGGCTTTGGGTTTCTGAAGACTAAAACCTTACAAAAAGGTTGAAATGGGTGGCCACTGTTAGAGAATGAGGCAAACTAGTAAAATTAACAGGTTAGAAAGCAGAATTCCAGTAAAAGTACCTCTGAGCTAACCCAGTCGATAATCTTTTATTGTCCTGTGCTTTGCAACTCTATAAATTTCAAGTCTCCTGGGCTATACATTCTGATTGAGCAATAGTTCAAGTCTTTTTTTGCTGACATTTTCCCAAGAAAATCTTAACACTTTACTCTTGCTGTGGAAATAAAGGTCTATTGGCTTCAATGACAATTTCTGCTTCTGTGAACTTCATTTTATGTTGCAAGTTACTGTTAGTGCAACTACAAATGGGTCAAGTAATTTCAACTCCTTATTAAACCTGATTCTACTCAGCTAAAAGTGCAATCGAATTTCTTTTTTCAGAAGTTCTGTTTTTAAAAGTTTCTTTGTTTTGGTGCAGTTTGTTTTGTTTTTTTCTCCTTGTTAAATATGATACTACACAGCTAAAAGTAAACATTTTTTTAAAAGGTCTGCTTTTAAAAGTTGTTGTTTTTTTGTTTTTTGGTTTAGTAGCATGTTTTGGTTTTGTTTTTTGTGGTAGTGGGCATGCTACCCAGGTCACTGCTGGTGTGGAACTGTGAGCCTATAATCCCAACACTCAGGAGGCTAAAGCAGTACGGCTGTGAGTTTGAGGATAGCCTGGGGTACAGTGGGACCCAGTTTCAAAAGACAGATTTTAAATCTTGAGATGGGGTCTTGTTACGTCACTAAATTACTTGGATTGGGTTCAAATTGAAGATTACCCTCCCCTGGCCTCCCAGAATGTTGGATTACAAGCACATACATGTCACATATTAATTAAAGTTTTTTAAACTCAATTCTGTGGAACCCTAGTGTAAATCTAGATTGTAATACATGTACCAAGCAGAGAAATATATGTAACCCTGAAGGAAAACATGTTTATGCACTGGTCTTTTGTTTATACATGCTTATTTTTCATTCTTCCTTAGTTTATATTTTAGGAACACAACAATTGTCTTTGACTTCCTTATTTCTTCCTCAAAGACTCAGAAAATGTACTGGACACACACACTGGAAAATGTACTGATTTTTAAGAGTTATTTAAAGATTCCAACTTTATGCCTTAGATAATTAGGTCAAACATAGAACTCAACAATTATCATTATAAATCACTGTTGAAATTTCAATCTAATCCCAAAATTACTACCTGTGACATTATAATGCATACAATTAAATCAATTAAACTGACTTTTAAAAAGCTAGTCTTTATTTTCTTTTATTTTTTTTTTTTTTGAGACAGGGTCTCACTTTATGGTTCAGGCTGGCCCTGAGCTCAGCCTCAAACTCACATCACAGCAATCCTCCTGCCTCTGCCTCCTGAGTGCTGGGATTACAGGTGTGTGGCACACACCCGGCACTGTGGTATGTGGTACTGACTGTTGCTGGGCACTGTGGTATGTGGTACTGATTGCTGCTGGGCGTGAGTCTCCACGCAGTATTGTATGTGGTGACTGGGGGATCAAACCCCGGCCCTTGTGCTTGCAAGACAGGCGCCGGAACCACTGAGCTAAATCCCCAGCCCAAGCTAGTCTTAATTTTGCTTCATCTAAACTGGGAGATAGCAATGTCTTTAAAAGTTCTCCAACTTTACCCCACATCAGAATCAACTGCAGAGCTTGCTGAAACAGTCTGTGTGATTCTGAGTTTCTGATTCACTAACCTGAGGGGTAGGATCTCCTAGTTTGTACTTCTGAAAAGTTCTGAGGAGATGGTGATTCTGCTAGCAAGGGTATTACTCTGAGAAACAATCCTAAACTAATGTTTTTTAATTACCAGCACTAATTAGGAGCTTGTTAAAATGTAAACACTGTACCTGTTCCTACTGTCTCTAACCTCCCAGCTGGACAACTAAATCAGTCTCAGAACAGACCCTGAGCATATGAATATTTAACACGATGGATTATTATGGCACTTATCTGGGACTGATAAGTGCTCCACTCAGATCAAAATCTTTAACTAAAATGTCAACATTTTTTCAGAGGCATAACCATATTTCATATTTCATCAAAATTATCTCTGGCACTTTGTCTTTTAGATGTAAGAGAATACAAAGACAAAATAGAATTAGAAAAAATATTTATCAGTCATGTATCTGATGAAAGACGTGAAACAGAAGAGATAGGGAACTCTTATCACACAATGGTTAAAAAAAAATTTTTATAAAAGGAATATTTTCAAAAACAACCTCACAAGTCCAGGTGTGGTGGCACATGTAGGTAATCCCAGACCTTGGGAGGCTGAGGCAGGAGCATTACCATGAGTTCTAGACCAGCTACATCCTTAATTCAATGCCAGTCTAAACTACATGGCAAGGCCCTATCTCAAACAAATGAAAAACAAATAAAACAGCACAATTAAAAAGGGCATTTCACAAGAAAGATACACAGATGACAGATAAACACATGAATGCAAACTCAACATTATTATTTAAGGAAATTAAGACAATAATAAGATGACTCTATTCACCTGTAACAATGACACAAAAAACAATGCTAACAATCTAAGGAATACCAAAGATGTGAAGCAACTGGAAAATGCATATTGTTAGTAGAATGCAAATAGTCATTCTCTATAAAACTTTACAAAGTCAAATAGGTTTTTAATTTTTATTAGTACTTGTTTGCAGTACATTCCTTGTGGGCAGTTGGTATATATACATAATACATTTCAATTCTTTTTCACTACCTTCTCTCCCCTCTTTCTATCTCTTGATTCCCTTCCCTTGAGAAAGATCCCTTTACTTCCTATTATCTATCTTTATAAAGTTAAACACACATTTATCTCAGGTCACTCATATCTCTTTACAGGAGTAAACAGGACAATGAAAATTAAAATATTTCTACACAAAGACTTGTTTATAAATGTTTATAGAAGCACTATTCATAGTTGCCAAGAACTAAATATAACTTAAATGTTTATCAACTAGTGTGAGTGTAAAACAAGTTGCCATTTATCCACCATTAAAAAGTAACATACAACTAATATACACAATAACATGGAAGAGCTGCAAAAACAGTAGTCTATGTAAAAGCAGCCAAATACAAAAGCCTATAATATATCGTATGATTTTGGAGGAGGGTAATTTTGGGATTAGACTGAAATTTCAACAATGATTTAGCATGATAACTGTTGAGTTCTATGTTTGATCTAATTATCTAAGGCATAAGGTTGGGCAACTGAATCCAAGGCTTTCATTCTAAGTTACTCCCCCAGTCACGTTTTTATTTTTTATTTTGAGATAAGTTCTTTCTAGGTTTCCGAAGTGGCACTCAAAATTGGCAGACTCACAGCTCAGCCACTCAAGTGTCTACTATCATGCCTAGCTTCCATAAGATTCCATTTAAATGGAAAAAGCAAAACTATAAGGACAGAAATCAGATTGCAGGTTGTCAGGAACTGAGATGATGATAAGGGTAGAGAACCAAAAAGCGATACAAAGGAACTTTTGGAGTGATCTTGACTGTGGTGGTAGACATCTGCAAATGCACACCTATCAGAACTCAGAACTGTACACACTTTCCTCTTTCTATGATCAAGTTCTATTCTTGTGACTAAGCTGTTAGATGAACTGACTGCTAAATGAGGAATTATATGTAGTAAGTATGTTACAACACTCAGAAGAAAGAAACAGTCAAAGGGAACTCTAATTTGATAACTTTGCTTTTATCTGCTTAACTCATTTTCAGTACTGTAATGTATAACATAAACTACAGTACTGTACCATATAGTATGCTCTGAAAAAATCATAGTACTTTATAAATAGGGTATACTGTACAAAAAAATAGACACTGAGGCTCTACTACAAACAAGATGTACAGAATTGTAAAAATAAAAAAGAGAGACCCTAAGTCTGAATAGTTATTAAATAGGTAAGTGATTAAATAAGGAATGTCTATATAGTATTTAATAGTACTGCATTTGATGTGTGTAAATTTCACCTTTATAAAATTGGCTTAACACAGAAAAAATTTGGTGGCTCCCAAAAAAGAATAAATCTCAAAATGTAACTGTTTCTTTTCTGTTCTCTGCGCTTCAAAGTAGCCCTAGTTTTCAGGCTTTGCAATTCCTGCTTTAAAGAATATTTGTTGAGTGGGCCCCTTGAGCCAAATTGGGCAGAGACATTTCTCAAGTTATCTTCACATTCATAAAGCTTTGGAAATGATGGTACATGGTACATCCAAATACATGTTTACTAAAAAGAACTGCAGAAATGTAAAGAACAAAAGCCAAAGCTATTATCCAATTTGGATAGTGGTTATTATCTACAATTTGGCTTAGAGAAAGAGATATCCAAATGATTGTACCTTTCCTTAAAAACAAACACTATCACTTCTTATGTTCCCGAGCAACTCCTATTTTTTTTCCCTTGGTACTGGGAATCAAACTCAGAACAACTCTGAGCTTGCGAGGCAAGTATAGAGTCACTGAGCTAAATCCCTGGCTCAGAACAGTCATTAAGATTTATCATTTAAAATAAGAATACTGGGGAAAACCACAGGAAAGTGCAAGACATAAACAGTAAGTTTTATTTATTTTTGGCATTGGGGACTGAACTCAGAAACTTGTGCTTGTAAGGCAGGCACTGGAACCACTGAGCTAAATCCCCAGCCCAATAATAAGTTTTATTTTGAAGCCCAACAAACTTGTCATTTTGTAAAAATATGAAGATTGAAAAAGCAAAACCAATGTGTATAGATGCTAAAACTAAGGGTCACATTTAGATTTGTCATGTCCGTGTAATCTAGATTAAAAGAAAGAGTTTTTAGGGAATAGTCCTGAAGTGAGAAAGCAAATACTACCCCTAAAACAGACAATTCAGTAGCTACTGTAAATGCGACAAAAATGTTTGTAAGGTCAGAGACCTGTGAATAATTCACTTATAATTTTTCTTATAAAGCAGGATGGGAATAAAAGTGGGCCATCAGAGTTGTCACATGGTAAAACTCTAGGAGGCACCATCAGAAGAGAGATTATTAAGGTGTTCCCTAACGTTGTTATGTATATAGCCTAGTGACCTAACTTGGTAGTCATAGTTGGGATCCAAAGACAGAGAGATGTGACTTGGGATACAGCTCTGACAGGAATCCTGTAACTGCAGGCAAGTTTACCACTGGAAGCCAAAATCATCTCATGTATAAAATGAGGATACTGCAGCCAGAAGTGGTGGCACACACCTGTAATCTTAGTATTGAGGAGGTTAAGAAAGGAGAGCACTGTGAGACTGAGGCCAGCCTGAACTGTACAGTGAGACCCCAGTTCGAAAGAATCAAAATAGGGCCAGGGATTTAGCTTAGTGGCACCGTGCCTGCCAGGCAAGTACAAGATCCTGGGTTGGAACAAAAACAAACAAAAAAATAGGATATTAACATTTATTTTACACAACTGTTAGGAGAGTTCAATTAAAGAATAATAAAATATAATTTTGAATTCTAATTATATATGCATACACACACATACACATGTGCCTTTTTTTTTTTTTTTTTGAGACAGGGTCTCGCTTTGTAGTTCTGGCTGACAGTGAGCTTAGCCTCAAACTCATATCACAGCAATCCTACTGCCTCTGCCTCCCAAGTGCTGGGATTACAGGTGGGAGCCACCACGCCCGGCACTGTGGTATGTGGTATTGATTGCTGCTGGGCATGAGTATACACACCCAGTATTGTATGTGGTTAGGGGGATCGAATCCCAGCCTTTGCGCTTGCAAAACAGGCGCCAGAAACACTGAGCTAAATCCCAGGATACGTGCATATTTTTTAAGGCCCCGCCTTGGGTGGTACTTATAGGGATCACCTCCTTCAAGTCACATATCACAGTGTCTGCCAATTAGCAGGCACCCAAGTGCTAGTATTCTGCCACTCTATCCTCAGCTCTTTCTACATGAATTTTGATCCACCTACTAGATTTGAGATTTGAAAATGGAAACAATAACTTTAAGAGCAAATAGTTAAAAAAAGAACAAGTTGTAATTTTCATGGTCTACAGAACTCTAAGAACATACTTAATATTCATGTGCAAAAAAGCATTACTGGAATCACGTATGTCCTTTTTAAAAACACCAAATAAAGATAATTACTTGTATGGTGGAATTGGCTATGAGTCTATTTCCTTGAGAGCAAAACTGCATTTATGGAAACAAAGGACAAAATGTTCCAAAGGCAACATGTAGAGTCATTTCCTGGTCTCAATTTTCTATTCTAATTTTATAGCTCATTTCCTTTGACTGCTACAATACCAACTAGACTATGTACCAGTTATGCAAAGCTACTG
>PVIR01036768.1:0-15578 GCA_004026965.1 Petromus typicus | reverse complement strand
ACCTGGATGAGTCCGCACAGACGGGCTGTAGGCTGGTGAGGAAATACTCGGGAAGGTGACATGACTCCTGAGGAGAACAGCTGTAATAACAAATAAAGCATCAAATTGGCAAAGAATGTGAAAATTAAAACTCACACGCTCCAACTACAGCAGTAGAGAATATACAACTCCCAAGTGTCCGGGCATTTTAGATGGCTTAAATGACTTTAATAGTTTACAAAAATAGGCAAATGCACTTACACGGATCAGTACTTAAATCATTTTGCTTTATTTTTTTCAGTTTGTATTAGTGAAGATAATGTGGTCTTCACATCATATAGAACAAAAGTTACCACCAAAGGAGAACCAGACACAAAAATCTGTTTAACCCACCACATACTTTAAAAAGCTTTATCTGAAGTTAATTATGAATTCAAATGCAATCTTGAGGAAGTAATCTGGACTGATCTTGTACATATTTTATCAGTTTCCTCTAATGGTAATATCTTACCAAATTATAGTATAATAACACAACCAAGATACTGATGTGCACAGTCAAGGTACAGAGCGACTGCATCATCTCAAGGATCACAGATTGGACAATGAATTTTAAATCACTAGGTCAACAGAGCTACAAATATTGGCTTCACAAAGAAAATGAGAAAAGATAATGTTTTCAAGAAATTAAAAATATAACTGGGTAGAATACATGTGCATTTTCTAACTTAACATCTAAGAGCTACTACGAGAACGAGTATTCACTACCCTTTAGATATCAAGGGTTCTTAAAATTTACTCTTTCTAAATTGAAGTAGGTATGATTTATACCCTCATTTTTCAGATGAGAAATGAAGTTCTTCAGTCAGTAGCACATGATGCTGGAATTAAAATCTATTTAGATATCACGCTTCAAAGGAAACTGAGGAGACAAAGAACTCCAGGGGACCCCCCCCCCCCAGGATGGTGCATTCATCATTTTCTCTTCTGCCGGAACTCAGTTCCCAAGATCCAGAATTTAAAGGAGGAGAGGTATAATTTGGCTTGTGACTTCAGGGGACTCTTTCTATGGTCTGCTGCCTCCAAGACAGAAACTTTACACAGAAGAACGTGGTGGAGCCAAGCTGCTCAGAGTGAGGCAGCTGAGAAGCAAAGCGGAGGAAGAGTGTCACAGAAGAAAAAGAGGGACCATATACAACAAGGGCGGTGAACCCTTTTGAGACCAGGTGCCCAAACTGCAACCCCAAACCCACTTAGTCACTGAAAAATGCCAACACTGCATTTAGACATGAACATTGATGTTTTAGTTTAGAAAAAACAACTGTTATCCAAAGCTCAGCTGCTGGGCAACTTGGCTCGCTTGCCCAGAGAGGCCTCTGTGCCCACTGCAGCACATTGGCCATAGATTCACCTCCCCCCCTTGGAATAGAGACTCCAACCTCACTCCCCCAGAACCCGAACCCAGACACACACAGAAATTGCACCTGACTAATCAAGGAGGCAGCTCTCACAGCGGTCAAGTTGGCACCTTAACTCTGACGGGTTAACATACAGAAATTGTGAAACTCGGGTTCTGCTCAGAGTATATGTAAAATGTAGTTAGATGTATAGCACAGAGGTATGTTCAATAAAGGAAAAAGTAAAAATGCAAAGCATATCATCAGATGATAGTATGTAGACAGGATAGGGAAGGGGAGATAGAGAAAGAAAATCAGGAGTAACTATTGATTCCACGAGATAAATCAAGAGAGCCATTACATAAAAGTGATGGCAATGAGAAATACATACAATAACAATATCAACTACTCACATGTTTGGCCCTTCATAGAAGACCTTGGTCCACTCTAACATGGCACGGTAATTTTTTTTTAATGACTCTCCAAACAAGGTTTATTGGAAAACTACTATGTCTGTATTTCCTGAACTATGCATTTTAGTTTAAATAATGTGAGCCTACAGAAAGGTAGATATGGCAAAACAGTCCCACTCTTACACAATACCATGAACTGGGCTCCATATAAATAAAAGAAATGTTTCCCTCAGTTGTGGAAGCTGGAAGAGAAAGCCAAGCTCTGTGATGGCCCTGCTGCTGGTTCACAGATGGGCGTCTTCTCCCAGTGTCCACATGTAGAGGAAGGGATGAGGGCTCTTCAGGATCCCTTCCACAGGGGCACCCAGCCCTGTAAGTGGTCTCCACTCTTGTGACCCAGTTGCCTCCTAAAGTCTCCACTGCCAACTATCATCACATTGGTGCCTGGGTTTCAACCAAGGGTTTGGTGGAGACATAAAGTCAGGTTGGGGTTTCAGTTACTAGCAATCTCACTTTCTAGGTTCGTTGCATTCTGTCCTGTTTCTGTTACCTTCCTCCTCTTTACTTCACTGCTTCCCTGTACTTTCCCTAAAGGACAAGTGTTCCGGGCCAGGGGCAAAGATGAAACTATTACATGAATGTGCTTGTGCTCATTGCTAGGAAGAACATGTAGCCAATTATCTTCTATTTGCTTTTTCTACTCCACCATGGTTCCCAGAAACAAAACAAAAAAGTTTGACTCAGTAATACTATGCATTCTCTAGACAATTGTATATTAATTGTCAATTTTATAGATAATTTAATGCAATTTCATAATATCACAAAATGTATCAAGGAAGGCTTATATACCACCACATCACAACTACCACCTGGCAACAGAGAAAACTAAGATTCCATAAATTTTAAGATTTACTTGAATTTTGGAAAAACTTAAATGTATTTTACAGTCTGTCTTGGATTTGAATCTTGGAATTTGCTGTGGTGAATAATAGTGGCTAAAAAGTATTAAGACTGTTGGTCAGGAAGTGAGCTAAGCAGGTTGTATACATTATCTCAGTTCATTGTGTAATCAAGTGATTCAATTTTTAAATTCCGTATATACACACAAACACAAACACATATAGATATATATAGATACATATAGATACATATGCCCCTGACTCAGTCTCCAAGTGCTTATCTAAGTTTTAAAGAACAGAAAATAGTCTCCTCCAAACCACAGAAATGGTCCTGATGCACATTTTTATGAATGTTGACTTGTCCATTCACCTCCTTTTCCCCAGATATTTTTCCTCTGTGCATAAATCATTTCTCCTAAATTTCACACTCACACATATTTCCTTAGGCCAACTTTATAAGCTAGTTTTTAAAAGTGTTATTCCCTGGACTCCTGCTTCTGTTCCAGGAGAGTTTTAAAGTTGTTCAGCCCTTCTAAGCTTTGCTCTGTTCCTGGAATAGAGCCTCGGGGCCAAGTTGTGCTATTTCTCTGTGTCAAACTCTGCCCTTCCACAAAAGTCAAGAGACACTAAATACAGACATCCCAGGAAACACTCTAACAGACTAAGTTTGCTTTACTCCTTTCACAGGACTACCATTCTAGTTTGTAAAGCAAGATTTTTACCCAAAAATATTAGGAAAGAACAAAAATTAGGAAATAAAAATAATAAATAGCCTTCATCAATGGATCAAGGCAGAGCCAAGGTACTGTGCTTTGAGGATTGTCAAAAGGCTTTTCTGGGTTGATGAGTTATTTCTCTAGACAAAAGTATTATTCTTTGTGAGGCTGGTGGCACACACCTGTAATTCTATCTGTGTGGGAGGCTGAGGCAAGAAGATGGTAAATTTGAGTCCAGACCGGCCAAGTTAATTACTTGGCTAATTCCTGTCCCAAAATTTTAAAAATAAAAGATTCAGGATATAGCCTTGGGAACCACATATACACACCTACACACACAGAAATACACCACACACACACACACACACACACACACACACACACACACACACACACACACACGTTGTCTCTCACCCCAGAAATCAGTCAAGCAGGGGATCAATTTTGATGAGGAAAATGAGAATAAAAGTAGTGTGTCAGCTCCAAATCAAGCCTGTAGAAAGCTCCAGACAGTATTTCAGAATCTTCTTTCCTGTTCTGGCAAATTTGCAGGCCTAACAATGTAGAGACAGAGGCCCCACAGATAAGCAAAAGATAAGACAAAAGCCACTTGAAGAAGCCAAAGGTCAAAAGGAATGCTGAGCTTAATATCAAAACAGCCATGGTGGAGATTGAGTTCAGTGGCTCCGGCATCTGCCTTGCAAGTGTAAGGTCCAAGGTTCAATCCTGGGTAACCACATAAAACAAAGCCGGACGTGGTGACTCACCCCAGCAGCAACCAGTACCACATACCACAGTGCCAGGCACAGTGGCTCATGCCTGTAATCCCAGCACTCAGGAGCCAGAGACAGGAGGATTGCTGAGTTTGTGGCTAAATTCAGGACCAGCCTGAACTACAAAGTGACTCTGTCTCAAACAACTAAAAAACAAAAAAAGATCAAAACAGCTGAGAGAGCAGATCGGATGTCCAGATATGGACAGGCATTCACTGGGGTGACTGGAAGACACTAGGCCCCTTGAATCAAAGGACCAGGCCTTCCAGCTCCAATGCCCCTACCACCTCACATGAGCTGTCTATCTTCTTTCTTTTCTATGTTTCCACGTATCAGCCATCTTCTTTATCTAAACTCTACCTTCTTTAGTGCACTTCCCAAAGCTAAGGGTTCCAGGTGACAGCGTGATCCAGAGCAAGAGGCTATGTGCTTCCCCCTTGAGCCAACAGTAACCTGTGAGAGGTGCTGAGTTCAAAGTCTCACAAGAACAGAGTGAAATTGCTGACAAAGGAAGAAGCTGGGAGAGTTTAACTGGAAGTAGAGAGACAAGGAATTGCTCCTGGGTTTCCAGAGTCTGGGGCCACTGAGGGTTTCTGTCAGCAGTAATTTATACAGTGGAATCAACCTGGTAGACCAGGGATCAGAGCATAACTAACCCATAGGATTTAAAGGACAATCACTTTGCTATAACTGATTCAGCAGTGACGTGAGTGACGTAAGAAGGGAATAGGGAAAGAGCAAAGGCATCTCGGAATAGGAGGAGACCAGGAGTCCAGATGTTCTGATCAAACACTTGTGTGTCTCATGCCTACCTGGGCCAGGTGGTGTTAATTAGAGCATAATCTCAAGTTGCTGTTTTATTCTCTCTGGATTCACAAGAGAAAAAGGGAGATTAATAGTGAAGACTCAATGTTTTTTAAGGATCTTAAAGATTTCTTTACTATGTTTGTGCTTGTCTCTTGAAGCTGCAATCTTTAAACTTTGTCTTTTTTCCTTCCTTATTTTTGTCATCCTGCCTTAATAGCATATCTTATCCTAGGTAATGCAAGGCCCAATGTATTCATTAACCTTTGACTCCTGCTCACCTGTCTTTAAAAACAGATAGACCCCAAACAGTTGGAAAATGTACAACTCTTATAATTTTCCCTTGTATTTGTTTGACCTCTCCATAGTGTTCTTATATTTCTTCTTTGAGTCTCCACTGGCTCTATGTTAATCCTTCACAGTTGACTGTCACAAATTTTGTAGCCACATTGCTGAAAAAGTGGAAAAGACTGGTGCACAGAAATCAATGAGACGGATTTATAGCATTCATCAAATGCAAAGAAGACAGCTCCTTCGATTGATGTAGATGAGCTTTTTGTCTCTTTAGCAACACTGCATTGACCCTTAATACAAGGTATAATATAAAATATCAGTTATGCAGAGGAAATGCATGCTTTAGATATAGCACCAAGCTGGCATGAAATAAATAAAACAAGGAATGTGAACCATGTTGGTATGAAATGCACCTGATATATTTTTGTTTACAAAGTACTTGATTGAATTGACAGTTAAAGAAGGTAATATGAGGCACAGTTCTTACAATTACCCTACGATACCTTATGTCCATTAAAGAGAAAACATTAAGCTAACGCTATATAGTCAGTCACCTTTACTCCCTTGCTATCGACCATGGGGTGAGATTATGGAATCATGTTGTTTAAGGAGCAACTTTAAATAATCACATCCTGAACTCTTGCCTAGTAAGGGGCGAATATAATTTTGAGGGCTTTGGGGATCATGGCAGAGAGGTAAACTCCCAAAGCTGAGGTTGCATGGCAGTTCCTCCAGATAAATGCTACATAACTTTCTAGAAAAGACTTTCTGAGAATTAGGTTTTGCTCTTCAGCCTAAATGTGAATCCATTTTCTTGAGCACACAAATTCAGAGTGAAGCAAAGCCATTAATTGCAGTGAGGTCAGATTAGGAGCAGAAGGACACGGGAGGGAAATATCCTTCACTGGCTGCAATGGGACGGGAACCTCAAGGGGACAAGTAGTGTCTGGCTTCTGTGCATTTGCTTTTTGTTTCTCTGACCTTTTTGCTGCCAGCATTGCTACCCCCATGGCTAATTGTTTTTATAGTTGGATTCAGTGGGAGAAGGTTACACTCTACTTAGATATCAAGGAAAGAAGCACCAGGTCCCTTGCAGTGATTATATTTACAAAGAGAACTGAGTTCAGAATCCCATTCAGACTTCTAAGTTCCCTGGGAAAGTTTACTTGTCATGGATTCTGCCCTCCATTAAAAAAAAAAATTAAAAATATGTCTATAAACACACTAGTATGAAGAATATATCAATCCTCCATATTAAAACATTTCTTTCAATTTGAAATTTCAGAGTTTCTTAAATTTTAAAAATATTAAAAGCATTTTTTTTGATCTCCAAAACTACTATAGGCTCTCAGCACTACTATGCCTGTGAGATGTCAACTCTCACTCTTAGGGCCTAAGCAAATTCTTCTTGAAGCTTCTTACCATAACCAAAAGATTTTTCTTCTTCTGAGAAATCAACCAAATGGTAGATTTCTCAAACACACCCAGCATTCTGAGGACATATGTAGTGGCTAATAAGGGATGAAGCACTATAAGAGGAAAGTGATTAAATTAATAGGCTTGCTTTCTAATTGGGTAACAAAACAGACAGATAGTGCTGAGTCTCTGAGTCAGTAGAAATAATGAAATGTGACCTTTTCTCTAATTGTGAGACTTTAAGCAACTTTCTTATTGGCTACAATCATAGATTATTATAATATTAGGAAAATATGCTGGGCTATTCAAAGGTCAAAAATCTCTCCTACAGGTCTATAATCCTATTAATTTTCCTTGAAGTTTCTGGGTCCAGTTCTATCTAGCAAATTTAATCTTCACTGCTGTAAGTAAATGCTTCTGATTATTTCCCTGTGAATTGAAAAGAAGCATAAGAAATATAACTGGCATTGGTCTTGCCCAGCATTCACCTCTGAATAATAATGGATGTCCCCTGCCTAGGTTTGTAATTAGGATTATTTTGCCCTGGCTCCTTATCTCTCACCACATATTTTTCTGAAAGGGAAATTCAGCCATCTGAAGGCTGACTACAGGCTAAGCCATTACTCAACATTAGTTGTCCATCCCTGGGCAATTGCTTGATTAGAAATTGGACAAAATCCAGGTGGTTTTGACTTCACTTTACTTGAGAATTCTTTCTTTCTTCATAATCCTTCAAATTGTTTGGGATCATCTTGGGAGATTAGGTTTTCTAATGATTCCCAGGCTTAGATTTGGGATGGGAGACAGATTTACTTCCACAGTAGTTTTTACATTTTTTCTTTGATTCAAGCAAGTCCCAGTACAATGTACTCAATAAATAAAGAGATGTACATCAGTGAAAAAGGGCCCAAAATATATCAGTCCATTTTGAAGATATGTTACTGTGCTTCTCCTACTGCCCACAATATTTCTGTGAGAAAGTTATTCCTATCCTGATAGTGAAGGAACAGAGGTTGTCTATGTCTCTGAACCTTGCTCCAAATCATAGAGCTGATAAATGATACAGCTGGATAGTATTCATAGTTTTAGGATTAAGAGCACAGAATCTATCATGTTGTTCAATTCTTTGTAGCAACCCTGGCATCCTCGGTACTTGCAACCTCTATCTTATCTCTTTGTACTTAATGTCTCTTTCTGGAAAGTGCTTTCTGCAAATATACTCATGATTTACTTTCTTACCAGAAATGTGTCTCTTTGCTTAAAAGACAACCACATTCTGTCAATCAAAAAACATTTATGGAGCACTGCTGTAAGGTGAACACTACTTCTGGAAATTCAGGTCATGGAACAAAACAGAAGAACACTCCTGCCTTGTTAAAGCTTACATTCTAGCAGTGAAAACACTGATTGATTAAAATGATACATCAATTACATTATATTAGAAGATGATAAGACTATAAAAAAAGAGCAATGGAAGATCTGAGGACTTCAGGTTTCAATATTAAATAAGGCAATAATGATGAAATGCATCAAACGCCAAATATTTGGATGTGAGGTATGAGGGAAATATACCAGAGATGAAGATTTCAAAATTTATGGCTACTTTTCTGGTATTAAAGCATTTTTGCTAACTTATGTTGGTTTCTGTAGTTTCTCTAAGCCCTCTAGTGGGTCCCTGCATGAGATGGCTGGCTACAGTGAGTTTGCTGAAAAATATTAAATATTCTATGATTTAAAGTCACAAGCCTAACCTATGAGTGACAGACAGGTGGCCATTATGGTTTCAATCTTTCCTGCTCAGAAAAATTAAGGGAGCACAGAAGATCTTTGCTTTAGTGATTTACAAATTTCCAAAAGTGACACACAATCCAGGAATTAAAATATTGTTATATATGATAATATTATAGCCACTAGTGCTATAAGGCTCCATTTTGTATGTCTGTGAGCTTCTGTATAAAGAAAGAGTAAGTAGGAAAGTATCACATTTGTTCTGGAATTACAGATATTTCTGGTATCTAGTATTGAGCAGAATTAAAATACAGTCATCTTTGCTAAAATAAGTTAATGGATTTGTAGTAATTTCCCCCCAAATGAATGTGAAAACCTATCATCTACTATCTCTCGCTAATTCTGGCTAATGGCACATTTTTAAATGTTTAATACAGTATACACTAATATGGTTACATTGAGTTCTGCTTGAAGAGTTTCATTGCACTGTGATATAGCCAGAGATATTATGAAAAGAATTATAAAACAGGTGGAAATGTAAAAATTATTCAGTCTAGTCAGCTTATCTTTCACATTAGTTAGCTGAGTATAAATGAATTGGGTGAATTATCCAGTAACTGGATCACAGTACAAATAACAAAGGATTCCCTATCTTCCCCATTGAAAAGACTCATTAATAACAGCACAGCTACTCTGAACTAATACAATGCAAATTCTGCCTTACATTGTCCTTCAATGTATGTTAATAATCCCAGCCTTGTCGTTCCTACCTGTGAGGGTCATAGTATCAGCCTTACCCACAGCCACACACAGCAGTCAGACATGTAGGATCCTGTATTCTGATTTTCTGTCCTCCTTAACTCCCCCAAAGCACAGTGGCATTCCTCCCAGAACCCTTCCTGTCTGAAATCATGCATCCATTCTGGTACATTGTGAACAGGATCCCAAGTGCCAGAATATAATTTTTAATTGATTTGTCAGGCACTAGGTAATTTGTGATACGCTGAGTTTAATAGATTTTTTATTTTTATCAATATTATACCAAAGAACAGCTGACAATAGATTTTTTTCATTAAATTCATCACCTTTTAAAGCAAATTATATGAGGAAATACCTGAGAGTTCTTACCAGAACTCTTTTCTTTCCAGAATTTACACTTGTTAGCAGTTGAGCTCTGTCATGCTAATGGTAGCAAATTCTCTTGTTTCTCCATATTGCCAATAGAAATTTTTAGAACTTAGTAATTAGTAATCTTATTTTTTTTGTGAAATGTCCTTCCTCATCTTATTAATATAGCATTTTATTCAAGTCTATTACATCCATCCTGATACAATTTGATATGTTGGGAATCAGATTAAATATTTTATATTGATATCATCACTGCTCCTAGAAATACATGTCACATAGTAGGGATGCAAAGAATGACTATTGAGTCAGTATCCTTAAGAGTTTGTCCAAATATTATGTTAGTCTTACATTGTTCTCCACCTCTGGCAAAACAAGATCAATGCAAGTAACACTCACTCATGCCAATCACAACTAAGAGGTAGAGATGACCAGTCCCTGTGCAGCTCAGGACTGCAAACCTGATCAACCTCTCTTGAAAGATCCCTATGTTTCCTGTTTCATAAAGTTCCATTCTCTCTATTTCATACTTACCCAGATATCTCAATTTGTATTTTCATTCAGATTTCAGGGAAAATACTGACAAATGATTGTGAATTGGTGTGTATTGTTCAATGGAGGCAGAAGAGACATTAAGGAAGAATAGTGCACAACACAATCAAGTGATAGAAGAAGTAGCTGATCTCCACAAACCAAGCCTCACATCTAGTGTGTGTCACAAACATGTATCCAGACTCCTTTCCTCATCTCCAGACCAGCTTCCCTTTCCAGAGTGCAACTCTCCAACTTACCAGGCTCACAACGACAGGTTCTCAAAATTCTCAAGGATGCAAAACTATAATTTTCCAAGGTCCAAACTGTTTCTGAGCCTGGAAAACATTCAACTCCCATTTGACTTAAGCCCAGGTCTTATTTACTACCTATCTAAATGTATGGTAAAATGCCAAAAATATTTTTCAAAATTTTTAAAGAAGAGGAAAGCTTAGAAACTAAGGGGAAATAAGAAATATTTTTAAATGTGTTATTTTATCTTACTTCAGATTTATTAGTAATCATTTATGATGATTTTTAGAGAAAATTACTTTTTAAAAACTTGCTTAGAAGGTTGCCTTTAATGGCCAGAAAAATATATAAAGAAGTAAAATGGGAGCATTCCAGTGGGTCCTTGATTGTTCAGTTTAAATAAATAAATAAACAGACAAGTTTAGATACAGCCACTTCCACATTTTTGCACATGGAGTGTAATCCATTTGTCACTGAGCTGTAATCAGCATTGGGAAAGTCAGCTTGATGCATGCATCTGGCCTTGAGCATTTATTTTCAGAATGTAATCGGTCAGATTCTGATACTTTCCAGGGCTACGGGTAACAGAGAAACTTGAAAAGTGGGTAAGAAAGATTGGCTATGTTCAGGTTCATTTAATTACCTGATATAGTCAATCTTCAGAGACTTAACCATCATTTCAGTGAAAAACATTTTACTATTCCTCTTCTGCCATAGATCTGCATTAATTTCTTTAGTTCTTCAATTAAACTGGCCTTTAATTCTTCCTAAAAGGTTTGTAGTGTATTTTCCTCTAATATATTGCTAGTTTTCTTGAAAATAATTAAAACCTAACTGCTTTTAGAAACTGAGGATGAGCTTGACATATTTGTCTATTGTATTCATCAGGGTAAAACATTATAGAACAGAATTTTTCCAAATCCCTTCCCTCCTTAAGGAGACAAAACTTGAATATCTGATTGTAGAACATAGAAAAAGGCTCCTTCTGGTTCTGCTCTACAGACACATTCACTTTTCCTGGGTATTTTTTAAATGGCAGCGGATTCAGTCTCTTCTGAATAACACCACACAGACACACAGCTCTGAAACGAAAGTTGAGAATAGAGTTAGAATAGTGCAGACCTAGATCTGAGCCACATTATACAACACAGTTTTTTAAATTTTGAGGCTAATATTTAATTGGCATCTACAGGAAACTTGAGTGTGGTTCTCGATCGATTTGGAACTTGGGGAAAGAGATGCATACAGTTATCTATAAACCATAACACAATAAATTAGAAAAAGTAATTCTATTGGCCTGTAACTTTAAAATCTGATTATAATGATGTGTTCATTACTATTGTAAAGAGCATATTTCTAACAGAATTTGAAGAAACTTTAATGTTCAGTGTGGTCAGCACCAGCCACAAAGCATCCAAAATGTTCATGATATGAACTGGGATGCACTAAGGGAAACACAAACACCAAAGCACCAAAATTTGGTTTTTTAGGAAGTAAAATACAGTATTATAATAGTATTTATATTGATTATGTATTAAAATGACAATATTTTAGATCTGCAGAAGTTAAGTATGTTATTTAACTTATCTTTACCTTTTTCTTTCTCTCTTTTTTAACGTGACTACCACGAAATTCAAAATTCCACATGTAGTTTGTATTTTATTTCTTTTGGATAACCCCAGGTCAAAGCAATGCAGAAGATGTTCTCCTTTTCTAAGCCATGGAAAATGCTCATACCTTGGAGATATAGGGCAAATGTAATTGAAATTAAATTAAGAAAACAAAACAAAGTCAAGTGTAATCAGTGGCATCATTATGCAGTGCATACACTTGATTTCTCTAGGAAAGTTTCTGGAGTTATTCTCGTCTTTGCATTTACTCTCTGTAACTATGTATAGTGTTTCTGGTCTCAGAACAGGAATCTATATTCTTTATTTTGTTGTTGCTTCTGTTGCAATTCAAGTGGTTAAACCAATGTGTAATTCTTTATTATTAAAATAAAAGTAAATGAAATAAACTTACCTGTTATAATAGATAAACAGACTAATTTCTTTTAAAATAATGTTTCCTTGGAAGCATAGCAATTTTAAGCCCTTTTGATGCCTTTTGAAAGCAGATAAATCTCTCCAGAGAAGAAGTCAACTCCCCAGTTTTGTACAAAGTAGTTTCAAATTGTGGGCCACATAAATTGTAGGTATGTAATAATGTGCCTTCAGAACTAGCTCAGAGAGGTTCCATGTAAGATGTACCAGAGACAGTCCAGAACTATGTCCATCCCACTGACTCTTTGGAGATCTGGAGAATTAATTTCTCCATTTTTTCCTTTGCTACATGAATTGTGTGTATTTGTCCTAAATTCATAGTCCCCAGTGTGCTTCTTTATGTGCATGTACATGTATTAATCTCCCTTAATCACACGTTAGGTTCTTGTTGTCTCTTCTGTTTAAAATGGAGAGATGTTTGTGTTGCCAGCATTGTTTTCTCCTTCTGACATTACTGAACTTATGATCTGAGGCTGAGTAAATGGAAATCCCTACCAAATAGAAAGGCCGAGCTGACACTAAGAAATCAGCAGACTGTGCATGAGCTGCAGCTCAGTGGTCATTTCCAAACAGAGCAAAATGTCCAGAAGCTCAGCTTTCAATGAAGCCCAGGGTTGGACACATTCAGACTCAGTAACTGAGCCTGGATTTCACTGGAACTGTTGTTTCTTTCACGGAGAATGGAACTATTACAGAACAGGCTGAACTGCTCACTTGATGGCATTTTCTATTTTCCAGGAACTTAACTGGACTCTGTACTCAGGACTCAAGTCCATGGAAAGTGCTGTAGAGATATGTTTTCTTACTCTATTCCATCTTTTAGATGTTAATTAGCAAATTAAAGTTTGTGCTTGATTTCAACACTGATGTTTATTAAGGAACTGACAGAGAGTAAAAATTGGGCTGTTCAGTCGGCATTGTCAGTGACTGGCACCGGGTACCACCAAAACACATCCACCTGACAGTCCATGTTGTGTGAATGCTCTTCCAAATAATGTCCTCAAGTTCTCATGATGTTTTTCCATGAAAAGGTCTTTCCTAATCAGCTTCCTTTCTGACAGGCTGTAAAGGAATTGTCACGAGGTGAATGAGAAACCACAATTAGTTTTTCTTCTTCTGGATTTTCTGTCTCATTATTCTAACATCTGAAGCATAATTGTTTTCCTGCTTCTCTTAAATTCCTCATCTTGACAACAGTTTTGGATAAAGCCAAGGTGAAAAACTGCATCATTTGAATTTCTTAGAAAACTGAGATACAGCACTGACCATTCCCTATATTCTGATCTCTAAGACTGTAATCTACTCCAGGGGAATTTTGAAAGTATAATCAAGTGGTTCAATAGAAAATCACATTACACTTTGATGCAAGGACATTATTTATGGTTGTAGTTTTACAAATAGTCTCAAGTTGACTCCAATGGAAAGACAACAACTAAGATATATTTATTAAAAATATGGGATTCCTCAGCTCAGAGAAACTATTAGAAGTTATTTGATTCTCAAGATGCATCATTCTTAGGCCACTGCTTCATTGCAATTCTACGCATAACATTTGAGTAGATTGAAATGATTTTTTATAAAAAGAAAGGAGATATATTTTTGATGTATTAAGGGACTACAAAAAATACCGAACAACCACATAGTTATATTTCTCCCAGGATACAATCTCTACTTCTTTGAAAGTATTAAAAGAAAATGTCTACTTTGCAAACTAAAATTTTTTTGTCATAAAATAAGGCAGCTGGTCTCATAATAGGGCAGTTTTAAATAATATTTATCTCCATCAGTGTAAGACTTTCTATTTATGGGATCAAGAAGGACCTAATGGAATTGGTATCATGGTACAAATAGACTGTAATCATGGGTGAGTTTTGTAGCAAGAAGTCATCTTCAAATTTGTTTGGAGATGAAAAAGAATGTTTACTTTTAAAACAGTAGCATTTTTCAGAGGAAGATTTCAGCTTATTCTGCATTCTTTTTTGTTTTGTTTTGTTTCTGTTTGTTTTAGCTTGTTTTCATTATAAGAACTCAGAAGGCTTAAATGCTTTTTCATAGTTTTATGATAAAAAAACCCTACCATTATGTGATGGTTAATTTTATGTGTCTACTTTAGTGGGTTGTAGGGTACTCGGATATTTAATAAAACATTATTTCTATGCATTTAAATGAAAGATATTTTTTATTGAGACTAGTAGTTGAATTGGTAGATGAAGTACATTGCCCTCTTCAGTAAACCTTGGTTAATCCATTGAGGGCATAAAAAGAACAGAAGATAGAATAAGGGAGAATCTATTTCTCATTCTTAACTGAGTTGATATTCTTCTGACTTGCATGATCAACTCCTATGTTCCTCAGGTGATACTGGAACTACAAACCTACTCCTCTTGAGTTTCCAAAGAAGGCTACAAATTGCACAACTTCTCAGCCCCCAGAGTCACATGAAGCAACATTTACAGCTTGTTCTATTGGTTCTGCTTCTCAGAAAAACCTTGATGAATACTAATTTTAGTGCCAAGAAGTGAGATGTCACTGTAAGTGGTACCTGACACAAAGAAGCAGCTTTAGAACTGGTAAAAGGTAGTGCTAAGATCTACATATGGCCAAAGTGTGTCTTTCAGGGTTTCACATACTAGAAGCTTGGTCTCTAGTGTCACATTGCTATACAGGTAAAAACTTCTAAGAGGTGGATCCTAAAAGAATAAATAGTAGATCATTCTGTGCATAAACTTTCAAAAACATGAATGTAGTATCATGGGAACTTTTTTAGTTTTCGTGCCAGAAAATTGTTATAGAAAAAGTCTGAATATCTTGCTTCTTGTTTTGCCACGTGACTGCTTTCCCTTCTGAAGGTAGTCATTCACCTCATTTGTCCATCACAATGTAATGCAGTCATAATGATTAACAGCACACGGGTACCACAGAGTTTGGTCTCTCCAAACTTCTCTAGAATTGTAAGCCAAATATATATATGTTACTCAACTTTGGCTATTTTGTTATAAAAATAGAGAGCAGACTAAGACAGAACTGGAAGAATTTAAGAGACACATAAAACAATAGTGTCATGCATATTTGCAAATAGTAACAGAGGTAAGTGGTGGACAACAATGGACCTCCAATCAAGAGGAGTCTGACTGTTTTTGCTATTACAGTAATTATTATTTTGGGTAAAATTTGATTTCAAGAAAGAAAATCTTTGTCATATTTAAATGCTA
>PVIR01036767.1:0-15589 GCA_004026965.1 Petromus typicus | reverse complement strand
AAGGCTTCACCTCCCAACCTCACACCCAGATATAAATCTACCAGTAGACTGACTATTCCAGTGGTGAGTATCACATACTCCTGATCCAACCATCTCCCAAAAGTCCCATCTTTGAGCACATGAGGCTGAGGAACATTTAGATATAAAGTGTAACACATTTCCTCAGAAAAATGCTTCTTATAAACAAGGAATTGTTTTACTTAAACAATCATTTTCCTAGGACTCTGGCTCCATAGATGAGATGAGATAATGAATCCTACATTTGTGGATTTACAAATTTTAAAGCACTTTTTCCCCTGTCCTTAATATCACTTGCCTTAGACAGACTTGCTTACTTCATAAGCTAGAAAACTGACATTTTAAATATTTTTAATTTAAAAATGTTATTGGCACATTTCCAGTACATAGTGATTACATTTATTGTGTGGAGTTTATACAAGTACATAGGACATTTTAATTCTTTTTGCTCCTTTCCCCTTCCACTTCCCAACTCTTGTTCCCTTTTCCACTTGCAAAATTTCTATTTCCATTTTTTTCTTCAATTCTCTTCATTAAAATTCTTGTCCTTTCTTCCTCCCATCTTTCCTCAATCTTGTTTACTGCCTTCCTATTTGAAAAAGATTCTCCTACTACCTATTATCTCTCCATTATTGTTCTTTATTGATATATATTTTCATATAAGAGAGACCTTGTGATATTTAAACTTATGTCTGATTTATTCCACTTAATGCTATGTTCTCAAGGTTATTCTATTTACCTACAATACCTTATTTGTCTTTCTCTATGGCACAGTAGTACCCATTGTGTATAAATTCCACATTTTCTTTATTTATTCAACTGTGATGGGTATATAGACAGTTTCCAAGATTTAACTATTACAAACTATGCTGTTATAAACATGGGTATACATTTATCACTGTAAAATGATGACACTTTTGTGAAGATACCTAGAATGCAAAATACCTGAATCAAATGGAATTTTTATTCATAGTTTTTTGAGGAACTTCCATACTGAACTCCATAGTGGTTGCACTAGTTTACATTCCCACCAACAATGGGGGGGGGGATTTTCTTTTTCACTGCAGTGTTACCAGCATTACTGATTTCTTCATGATAGCCATTCGTTCTGGTGTTATTTTAATCTTAGTGTTGTTTTACTTTCCATTTCTCTTATATGGCCAACAACACTGAATATTTTTTCATTGGCTACCTGTAATTCTTTGGGAGAATTATCTGTTCATTTTGGCTGTCCATTTTTTTCAGCAGATTGTTTAACATTTAGATCTTTGCACCATTTTTATTTTAGTTTAATATATGGTGAGATATATGGCTCTAGACTCGATCTTCTGCACATGGATATCCAATTTACCCAGTACCATTTATTAAAGAGGCTGTCTTTCCTTCAGTGTATGTTTTTGACCCCTTTCGATCTCTTCACAGACAAGAGGACAAGCTCCAAGGACAGCCTTTGTGTTAAAACTCAGATTATTCAGCATTTGGTCCTAGATGTCTTCCCCAGTGATTTTTACAGTTTTCCAAGAGGACTTCTAGGATTTTAGTTTCCTGTTAGAGAATATGAATAAAGTTTTCTGCAAGTCCAGGATCATTTCATGTCAGACACATACACAAACACATCCTACACAAATTCCTAGACTGTTTTGTTTATTCTCAGTTGTTTTTGTTTTTTGTAAGTTAAGAGCATAGGTACCTATGACAGGAATGTTCTGTGACCTGGTGTGATGGCTGAATTTTCTTGTGATCAGGTGTGTTTTGTACGTATGATGCATGCAACCTCAATTCAAATTTGAGGCTCCCATTATTATCTTCCTGTTTGATAATTTTCTAAGAGGACTCCAGAACTCACTTATATTCATGGTTACAGTTCATACAGTAAAAGGATCAAATTAATTCAGCGGGGAAAAGGGCAAGGCCCAGAAGAGCTCCAAGCATGAGCTTCCAATTGTTCTCCCAGTGGAACTGTGGGTAGTGCTAACTTCTTTCAGAAAGGATGGATGACAATGAGGGAAATGATCTGAGGCCTGGTCTCCAGAGTTTTTATTGAGCTTTGTCATTTAGAGATGATTGATTGCCCATGTGGCTGACCTTAATCTGCAGCTCCTCCTGAGGCCAACTTGATACCATGTGGCCCAACCCACCCCACCATAAACACCACATATGTCAGGGTAGAGCACTTGGCATACCCCAAGGCCCACAGAAAAACAGACACTCTTACCAGACAGGATATTCCAAGGCTTAAAAATTACTTCACAGGTACCAGGGGAAAAGGCCAGACTTCAGGCAACTCTAATCTTTTACTGCATAATTATGCACTAATATTCAAACAAAATGGAGGAACTCAGCAATAAGACAGACATCTGATGGTGATTTTCCTTTTGTCATTCTACCTTAGTGATATTTAATGTAAAAACTGCTGGACATAAACGTGCATGTTGCATTTTATAGGAACATAAAGGACTTTCAATTTAAAGTTTTTTTTTTTTTTAAGGTTTTTTGAGACAGGGTCTCACTTTGTGATTCAGGCTGGCCCCGAGCTCAGCCTCCAACTCACATCACAGCAATCCTCCTGCCTCTGCCTCCCGAGTGCTGGGATTACAGGCATGAGCCACCATGCCCAGCACTGTGGTATGTGGTACTGGTTGCTGCTGGGGTGAGTCTCCACATCCAGTATTGTTATGTGGTTACTGGGGATCAAACCCAGGTCCTTGCGCTTGCAAGACAGGCGCCGGAACCACTGAGCTAAATCCCCGGCCCCAATTTAAAGTCTTAAGAAAATATCTTCCTACTATATTCAGGACCCACCATCGCTAAATACACTGCTGCTGCTATTACTACAAAGAAACAAAAACAAAGACAATAATTCCCAAATTTGTTTTTACTGAAGAATAAAACCTAGAAATTCAGTTTCTGTTATTGCTATAATTAATATTTTAGCTGTGCAAACTATGTTAGGTCATAAGTTTCTCCAGCTTATGACGGTGAAATAGAACTAAGAGCACTGGGGACCATTTTTGGAGTGTTTCCTTTTAGATCAAAGCTGCCTTGATAATGAAGAAATTGTGGGATCTTTAATGTTGTTTAAATTAAATAGAAAAATACAGTTCAGTCATCCCTTATGTTCATGGTTTCCACGTCTGTGGGTTCAACCAAGGATAAAAAATATTTGAAAAAAGAGGCTGGGAATTTAGCTCAGTGGTTCCGGCACCTGCCTGGCAAATTCAAGGGCCTGGGTTTGAGCCTCAGTAACCATATGCAGCAATGCTGGGTGGGGAGACATGTATGTCGTATTCACATGATATTAAATATATAAGTAATATATATAGGAGGACTGGGTAGGTGATATATAAATACTATACCCATTTTATATAAGGTATTTGAGCATCTGTGGATTTTATCTATGGTAGTGCTAGAACCAATATTCTGTGAACACCGAGGGTAGGTTTTTCAATTACAGTATCAACAAGATAATTTACAAAGCAATTGGAAGAAATTTTATAATAAAGAAATTATTACAAGAAGAAAAAAAGTAAAATGTTCTCTCTCTTGCAAAATCCCTGTTGACATTGGTGAAGTCACACTGACACCATAGCATTGGTCTCTCCACCTTTGAGATTGAAATATTATATATCATCTTGATATATTTTATCAATCAAAACATTCTCTTAATAAATCTTAATAAATTGTCAATGAACATCTGTAGTGGGAGGATGTTTTTTCTCCTTTTCTTGCATTGTGATTTATAGCATGCCCTTTATGGATACCAGGCCCTAACATGTTGATTTTAATAGTTTCATACAGGCTGTCCTCCTTATAAAATGAACATAAATACCACCATTCTACTGTCAATAAATATGTATTTCTTGTATGACACATTTGCAATAAATTTTGAAAATCTGGTTTTTGTTCCTTTGAAGAAAAATATCCTTATTGCACAATAGCTAGCACCAATAATTTCCAGACTGGGATTTCACAGACCAGGAAATGACACAGAGTTGTCAAATATTTTCTATTGCCAAATAAAGACACTACAAGGAAAAAAATCCCCTAGAAACTACAATGTTATCATTTCATGAATTTTCATTAATATAAAGATTGATCAATAGAAATTATGATTTTGCTTTTCTTATATCCTATATAGATTTAATATCAATCTTTTATTTTTACTTATTTTTTGGTACCAGAAATTGAACTCAGGACCTTGTGCTTGCTATACAGACGTGGCACCACTGAGCTACATCCCTGGCCCAATATTAATCTCTTAAATGACATCTTTCAATAGTTACTTCAATGAAGATCTGTGGGTAGAGAATTCTACTCATGGAAATAGTAACACAGTAAATACAGGATTAATCTAGAATTGCTGGACTTGAATCTCAATTTGGCTACATACTAGCTATGTAACCTTGGACAAGTATTTGGCCTGCCTTTATCTTTTTTTTTAGTTTTTTGAGACTGGGTCTCACTTTGTAGTTCAGGCTGGTCCTGAACACAGCCTGAAACTCAGCAATCCTCCTGTCTGCCTCTCCAGTGTTGGGATTACAGGTATGAACCACCATGCCCAGCATGGTGGTATGTAGTACTCATGATTGCTGGTGGGCATGAGTCACCATCCCCAGCATTATTGGACGTGGTTACCAGGGATCAAACCCCAGCCCTTGTGCTTGTAAGGCAGGCACCAGAACCAGTGAACTAAATCCCTGGCCCTCCTCTCTGACTTTCATAATAGTAGTATTACTATAATAGTATTAATAGTACTAATGCTACTTTACAATAATAGTTCTACATTGGAAGATTATTGTTTGCATAATAAGTTAAAATATATAAAGCATTCAGAACAGTTTACCTTATACAATAGTATTAAGTAAGTGCTTGGTATTCTTATTCCATGTGTATCTAAAAATGCTCATATTTTTCTTTTTATAATTTAGCACAAATTTGCGTTACCTTTATCATTTTTTATATTACTGTATGATATTCTTATGTTTACTATTGTGGATGAAAAGCCTAGTAACCATATGATTGTGTCATAAGAAAGCACTTTATCTCTGATAAGCTTTTCCTCTTTATTTGATGTCACTATTATTTGTCTATGTGTTCAGTATTCAGTTTTTTTTCCTCCAAAGTGAAGACTCATATTTTTAGTTTTAGAAAACTCTCAATTATTGGGTAATTTAGGACTATGTTCTGCTATGTTATGAATCTCCTCCCTCCAAATCATAGCAATTTATATGAGATAGAACTTTATTTCTTCACACAAATTAGGTTATCCAGGTGGTGTCTGATCATTTCAAAGGCCCAGGGACCGTTCCATTTGATTAGTAATCCTTTACAGAAAGATGGCTAAACCTCAAACCATCACATCTACCTTCCAGATATTAGGAGAGGAAAAATGCAGAAATGATCCTATATTCTCCCTTTAAAAACATGTTCAGAAGTTACATACACTGTTCTGGTTAGATCCCAGACTAGTCAAATGGTCAATGTAGCTGCAAGGGAAGCTGAGAAATACTGTCTTCATTCTGGTCCAACAAATTTCCAGCTAAAAATAGGTGATTTTATCAATAAGGAGAATCTGTTACTGGGCCGTAAACAGTATCTCTAACATAGTTTTTTATTTCAGAGTTATCTTTCCCACGTTCCCTTTATTATAATCCTTCTGAAACCCACAGCAATCTCTGTGTATCTTCTTTTTAATGTATATCTGAATATATGCATATTTTATGCTCATTTTGAATTACCCAAAAAGTTAGGAAACTCCACCTGGAACAGCCAATCAGTCATCCCTCCCTATTCTCCTTCTTATGTTAAGCAATGGGCAGCTATGGCAGACACTTAATCATAGCATATGGAGAAAGAGGCAAGGCCCAAGAGAAACAAAGAGCCAATCAGTTAAATTGTTCTCAGATTTCACCTGTCTACATATTGTAACAGAATTGTTACAGCAAATAGAAATAGATTACACTGACCTAGAATCTCAATCAAAGAAGAATATACAACCAAGAACCAACAAGCACTTGAGAAAAAAGTGTAAGAGCAAGAGTATGAAAACTATCTCTCAATAAACTTTTCCTGCTCTTAACTTCTATTGTTCCTAGAATTTGTTCTTCGATTATAGAGAACAAGAATTTGTGCTTTGGATATCTAGCAGGTTTGGGAATTACATCTCTTTGCCCCCATATTATTTTGGAGGTGTTCCACTGAGATTACTCAGTGGAGATGGAGGAGTTTGACTAAAAGTCTACTCCATACCAAGGTGGACATGTAAATGTTGCAAAGAAAACGTTATGACTATCATACTAAAATACTGTGAGTGGCTCTTGACCTCAGGTTTTATCACAGCAATCCTCCTGCCTCAGCCTCCCGAGTGCTGGGTTACAGGCGTGAGCCACCACGCCCGGCACTGTGGTACGTGGTACTGATTGCTGTTGGGCATGAGTTTCCACGCCCAGTATGGTATGTGGTTACCGGGGGATCGAACCCGGGCCCTTGCACTTGCAAGACAGGCGCCGGAACCACTGAGCTAACTCCCCGGCCCTTGACCTCAAGTTTAACCATTGTGTGTTAACATTCTGCAGGAATTCAACTACTAAAACAACCATGGGGGTTGTGGATGTAGCTCAGGGGTGTCACTGCCTGCCTGGCAAGTGTAAGGTCCTAAATTTGACCCCTGGTTCTGCAAAAACAAACAAACAAACAAACAAAAACTTGCTTGGTAAGAAATAACAGCTTTCTAACTGAGCTTTATATTTCAAAATCTACTTATGTCATTGATCTTCTCTTTTGGGTGTTCAAAAACTAAAGTTTGGAGACCAAAACTAGAAAGATAATGGGGCTAAGAGAATGGCTAATATTTTGGTCCTAGTCCCTCAATATCAACAAAGAATCTGGGATATGAAGGAACCTTTTCTACAAGATCCTACATCTTTGGTGAATCACTCAACCGCCTAAGCAGGGAGACTGCTAGACACTACAGGACAAGTGTACTGTGTGCTAAAAGAGGGTAACAAAGAGGGAAAATTTCTCTTACCCTTTGCCAAAAGCAAATATGGTCAAGTAAGGCTATGACCCACCACTATGGCTGATACTGACAGAGGAGCTGAGAAGCTCTATGCGTGGTTCCAAAGCAATGCCTGAGGAGAGTTAATTGACCTTGAGAGACAGCAAGAGGTTGATTTTGACTGATACAGATTTCACCTTTCCTTGGTCCTAAACATGCAGCAGAAAAGAGTAATCAAAGATGCACAAAAACTATGCCATAGTAATAAAGTTAGATATGAAAAAGGGGCTCTAATCACTGGCCCCCTCTGACAGTTTCCAGTTATGCTGGTAGCTGACCATTGTTATGGATCATTAGGAAAAAAAACTACAGTAGAATCTATAAGAGCTCAAGTAGAGTTTTAAATTTTAGCTAAATTTGTCCTTTGGATGATCTCTTTTTGCAGCTAAAACTGAACTTATGACAATATATCAGACTTATAGATAACCTCTATCATTAAAAGAGTCTAAAGCTAACAGAGGATGCCAAACTCAAAGTAGTCATACAAATGGAACCAGCGACAAATGTGCTAGACTTTTACTGTGATCCAGATCAACCTTGTAAAAAGCTCATACCTGCTAAACTACAGTATGATTTCTGTGTCAGATTCTGAAGTTCTGTGAGCCTCTTCATCCTCTTTGTGAGAGGATAGTACTGGTTTCTCTTGGCTATATTCATAGCAATCCTGCTGATTTTATTATTTGGCCCGTGTGTGTGTGTGTGTGTGTGTGTGTGTGTGTGTGTGTGTGTGTGTATGTGTGTTTAGGCAGGGTCTTGCTTTGCAGTTCAGACTGGCCCTGAACTCACTATGCACCTCAGGCTAGCCTTGAACTCACGGCAATCCTCCTGCCTCTGCCTCCTGAGTGCTGGGATTGCAGGCATGAGTCAGCACACCTGGCTGGCCCATGTGTGCTTAACTATCTTTGGCTTGGTCTCCTCCAGATTTAAAGCTATACACATGACCATAATAAGATGACAATGCCTGGTGCCTATCAAGGGTCTTTACACCTTCGGTAGAGTAATTCTGACCGTCCATCATAAATACAACTCTTTTCAGCCAGAAGCAGATAGAATGATCTTTATCCCCCCCCCAACTGGTGGCAGTTTGGGGTACTTCTTCAGAAAGGGGATATTATAGATACTTAAATATTCTGTAGGCAGTTACACAGGGCCAACCCTCAAGGAGCCAGCATGAACGACAAAGGAGACACATTCACTGAAGGCCAGTATTGTTAAAGGAGAGAAACTACCACATGCAAATAGGATAAAGAACAGCGATTGTTAATCTAACAGATATCACTCATCTGGATGAGGGGCTAAAGTCTTAACCCATCCTTTCCATGAAAGATCCCTGACCCACCTTTACTAGAAATCCTTAGAGGTCTGCAACATGCTTTCTCATTGGACCCTCCTTTAATCAATAATTACCTAAGTGACTATAACTGTTGTAATCTTATTGGCTGATCATACTTTTGTCTACCTTTTGAATATTATTGGTTGATCACAGTTTTGCCCCATTTTGAACCTACCTTACCTCTTGGGTTTGCTCCATAAAACCCTCTGGGAAACAGGGAGTATGGGCAACCCAATTTCAGGTTGCCCTTCTGTTTCTCTTAGGCAGAAACTATCTCTCAATAAACTTTGCCTACTCAAAAAAAAAAAAAATAGCAAGAGCATAAGGGATCAAACTTAACAAAGATGAACAGAATTAAGGGAACACACAAAACTACATAACAACATAACTACAATATTCAAAATGGGATAAAAGGGACTATCAGATCCATAACACAGAAAGAGTCCTATATGCTGAGGAAAATATTTAGATCTTAAAAATATTCAGGGTTTAATATATGGTCTCTTAAAGTTTCAATAGATAGTCTGGCATAAGAATGGATATACTTGAAAAGCAAATTATCGGGAAGCCAGCATCAAGGGAATTCTTGCATAATTTAGTGTAAAATACCATTTGAAAGATAATGAAAGTTAACAGACTTAGAAGATGGGTCAGGAATTTAGCTCAGTGGCACTAGGCCAACTTGGCCAGCCACAAGCGCTTGAGTTTGGTGCTCAGTATGGGGGGGGGGGAGAAAAGAAAAGAAAAAGAGAGAGACTTAAAAGATAGATCCAAATGTTCCAACATTTGGTTAGTAGCAACTGCAAAGGCGAGAAGAGAGGAATTGGAAGGATGGAAATAACAGGGGAGGGAACACAAATTTTCCTAGAATGGAAGAAAGATAAGAATCTTTAGGAGCTGAGCCCAGTGGTAGAGCAGGTGCTTAGTATGTGGGAGGCTCTGTATATAATTTCCAGAACCACACACACACACACTGAAGTAAACAAAAAGACCTGTCTAATTGTGTGTTTTATTACTTCTAGTTTTGAGATTTTAACCATTCTTTGTACTGTAGCCACCCAGTTTTTATTCTTCATATGATTTGTAATTATATGTTTATGACTTTACCTTTAGCAACGACTGTTTTTCTGTGGGACATGGAAATATCTCTCCATGAAGTTTTGCATTTGTTTTTATCAAACATATCAGAGCTATCACCAGCAGGATTTTTATGTTAATTTTGTGCCCTATGAGGAGTCCTACATATAAATTCAAATTCCTAGGATTTCAGTTTCTCACAGGAGTTTACTTACTAACTATAGCTCCAGGTAGAAGCAAGCTTTTTTGCTGTCTTCCTGTTTTTAAGAGGAATGTAGTCTACTTCTTCTTGACAGGCTAGTTATTTTTAGCACTATGCAGGAGTCAGTTATGACTGATTGTCAGGATGTGTTTCTAATTTGGAGACCACAAAGTTTCACCTCTGTTTAAATGTGCACTAAAATTCAACCTTCTAGCCTTTAAGACCTTTTCCAAATAAACTTTCAACCTTTCCCTTCTCCCTACATCAAAGCTTGCATTCTATCTGTTTGTATATCAGTACATCTTACCATGGATGAATTATAAATCTATAAAATAAAAAGGTAGTCTGCATATATTGATTAGGCAAGACCTCTAAGAAATAGTTACAGAAATCAGTGAATTCCTTTATTTTTTCAAGTACTTAGTATTGAACCTGGGTCTTGCACATGCTAGGCAAGTGCTCTTCCTTTGAGCTATATATCTCTAGGCCAATTTCTCTGTTTTGGAACATGAAACTTTTTCTGTTTTATGAGCTTGGATATATTTTTTGTTGTTCTCTATTTCATTAACCATTTCAACGTATTTCAAATAGAAAGGTTTTCATTGTTAGTCTTATTTTTCCATTTGCAAGAACTAAAAGTCTCTGACACACAAATACACAGCATCAATGACACTCTTTTGTAGTATATTAAAATTTCTTTAGTAGATAGGATAAAAGGATAAAGGTATAGTGTAGCCTTATCAATATCACAAATAGTGAGAAGATGATATATCACCATGGAAATTTATATTCTTTATAGCAGGGAAGTATTCCACTTCCACTTGTACACAATGTAACATATCTTACTTATTCATAGCATAGCAAACATATCAAATTAAATAGCTAGTAGAAGTAATCTTTATTAAACTCAACAAACAGTATGTTGAGTTAGTATTCGAATTCAGTAAAATAGAAAAAAATTTGGGAGATAGTTTGATATCTGAAGTATCCATCATCTCTGAGTTAAATGTGAGTATGTCTTATACTGACAAATGTTTTCAGATTTTGCACTCTTAATTGTATATAGGGTAGTACTAAGTTTCAAAATGATGAGAAGTTGTAGAACATGATCCTTACATGGTAATTTTAGTAATAGTGATGATTATATTGACAATTTACTGATCATTGTAATAACCTCACGATCAATAATCTTATGAAGTTGCTATTTTCTTAATATTTTACATGAGAAAACTGAGTCTGGAGAAGTTAAATAACTTATCCCAAGTTACATAGCTTATTGGATGTGAAGCCAACATACTAAAACCAGTTTGTTTTCAGAATTGTAACTAATTATTGATAAGACTTCAACTTTAAAAGTTTATATATGTCAGTAATGTTCACTGTATGCAAAACCAAGTTGTTTTTATAAATAGTGTTATGAAATGTCTTGTAATCTTTTCGATATATTATCACTCTTAAAACCTAGGTTTATTTTGTCTTTTCCCCCCTTTTACTTATTTATGTAAACAATATGTTTTGTGTTTTTTGATAACAAATGCAAGTGCCAGTGCCCGAATAATGACTATGATATTTTCCTACATTTCAAGGATTGTGTTTCTTTCAAAAGGTAACTTATCCTGATTTTTTATTGGTGGATTTAAAAGTTTGTGCCTGGTGAGAAGAGAATGTCCCACAGTTGTCTGAAACATGCCTGAAATCTTCTCCCTTCTTTCAGGGATTCTGGGGTGTGACTTGGCTGTCTGTCTGCCGTCTGTTTCTGATAAGTGAGTTTTAAGTCTCTACCAGCTCTTGGGAATTTTGTTGGCAGAGATCTGGTGAGATCATTCTGCTTCCTGCTGAATTTCCTTTCTCTGTTTTTTTGGACTGCTCTGATGAACATGACCCCGGAGCACTCAATAATACCTCTGTTCCTGTAGGAACTATTGGCCTACTCCCTGGTTTTATCTCTCTCTGCACAAAAGCTCCATGTCTCTGGAAAGGAAAACAAAGTTGACATTAACCAGGGGAATGCAAATTGCTAGAAGATGGAGCTGAGTTTGTGGGTTAGCTCAACTCTTGTTGATATAGGCATTTATTTCTGCCTTTTCATTGGCTATCACCTTAGTCTAAAACTGTGGACACTACCAGAGTAATTATTCGTGAAATAAACAAGTTTTTTGGTTTCTTATTTTTTTAGTTTTTTTGAGACAGAGTCTCGCTTTGTAGTTCAGGCTGGCCTAGAACTCAAGGAAATCTTCCTGCTTCTGCCTCCTGAGTGCTGGAATTATAGTGTGAGAGCCACCACACCTGGCGAGGTGAAGTAAACAAGTCACAAAACAGGATGTACCAGTAAATGAGCAGGAAAGAAAAAATGCAGAAATTCATAAAAGCATCATTTCATTATCTCCCATTTCTCCACTTTTTAATCATTTGGATTGCATAAGACATATTAAATTTTATTTTTTGCTGTATAGGTTGCTATGGATACAATAAAAACAATTTCCAGACCAAAGAATTTCTGATTGCTTTCCAAATGTCTATTAGTTCCAACAAAAGGCTTAGTTAAAATGAAATGTGAAAGCAAACATCTGTAGTAAAAAAATTCCAAGAGACTATTCATTTCTAGTTTGCTTTATAAACCTTGTATAAATCACTTACCACACAAAAATTTATCAAATTGTTCTGATATTATCTTAACCAAATAAATTATTTTAATTAATTGTTTATTGGCACATTTTATATACACATCATGATCACAATTGACATTGAAAATGTTTACCAGTACATGACACGACTTAATTCTCATTTTGTTCCATTCTGCCCACCCTACAACACCCGCCCCAATATACATAAGCTCTGTTGTCTTTTTTTCACCATCACATTTTTTCTTTCCCCTTGTTACCTACCCACACCCCCTTTTGTCCTTAGAATATTTTCTATTTCACAATATCTATCATACACTCTGGAACTCATTTACATCTTCAGTTTCTTATACTAGAGAAAAGATATGTATTTACACATCTGTGTCCTATGTACTTCACTTATGAATATCTCCTTAAGGTATGTCCACTTGAATATAAATGACTGAAACGTATCATTCTTTATGGCAGAATACTCCTCCATTTTATTTAAAAAAAAACCCACACTTCTTCTTTTCTAATCTCCAGCTGATGGGCATTTGAGTTGTTTCCAAGATTTAGCTATCCTAAACTGAGCAGTGATACACAGGTACACATATGTCATTTTGATATGAATCTTTTGAATCTTTTGTGTATATACCTAGCAGGGTGAAATGGGAGCTCTAATCCTAGTTTTTTGAGGAATCCTCACACTGATTCACATAGTGGTTGTACCAGTCTACATTCCCATGAAGGATTCCTTTTTGCTTGCAGCAGCTTCATCAGCATTTGTTGTGGATTAATTTCAAGACAGCAGCCAATCTTTGTGGAGTGAGGTAAAATCTCAGTGTTGTTTTCACCTCCATCTCCCAAATGACAAGTGATGTTGAGCATTTCTTCATATGCTTCTTAACTCATGATACTTCTTGTTCTGAAAAGTATCTGCTCACTTCAGATGCCCATTTTTTAACTGGGTCTTTAACGGGGGGGGGGTGGTTTTAAGCTCTTTATATATTCTAGGTAGTAGCCTTTGTCTGAGAACTAGCTAGTAAAATTTTTTTTCCCATATTGTTTGTTGTCTTTTCACTCTGCCAGTAGATTCTTCTGCTGTGCAAAAGCTTTTTAATAGGGCAAAATCTCATTTATTGATTCCTTCTCCTAGGTCTCATGCTATAGAGGTTTTCTTCATAAGATTTTTCCCAAAGTCAATGTCTCCAGGAGTTCTATCTAACCTGTTTTCTGGCAGATTTAGTGTTTCCATTTAATATTTAGGTCTCTAATCTACTTTGATTTTAGGTTCATGTATAGTGAAAGAGATAGGTCTAGCTTTAGTTTTTGGCAGGTTGAAACCAATTTTTCCAGCACCATTTGTTAAACAGGCTATCTTTCCTCCATTGAGAATATGTGGCTCCTTTTTCAAAGATGAGGTGGCTTAATGTATCTGAAGTAGTTTCTGTATCTTCAGGTCTGTTACTTTGCTAGTATTATGTAGTTTTTATCACAGTAGCTTTGCAGTATAGCTTCAAATTGGGGATTAAGATATCCCCTGTAATGTCCTTGGTGCTTTGGCTATTCTAGGTCTCTTGTGATTCTAGATAAATTTTTGGATTATTTTCTCTAGATCTGTGAAATATACTGTTGGGATTTCAATTGAGATTGCAGTAAATCTATATAGCAGTTGTGGGAGTATAGCCATTTTGGCAACACTGATTCTTCCTACCCAGGAACAAGGGATGTCTTTCCATTTTCTCATATCTTCTATCTCCTTTTTCAGAGTGCTGTAGTTTTCAGAGTAGAGGTCTTTCACCTTCTTTGTTAGACTGATTCCTAGATATTTCAATTTTTGGATGATACTGTGAAAGGGACTGACTCCCCAATTTCTCTCTCAATGAGTTTGTGTATAAAAAGGATATTGATTTTTGCTATATTACTAAATTTGGCAATAAAGTCTAGCAGCATTTTGGTTGAATTTTTAGGATCTTCAATATAGAGTATCATCATCAGCAAATAATGACAATTTAACTTCTTTTCCTATCTTTATTTCTCTTATTGCTTTCTCCTGTGTAATTGCTGTGGCTAATATTTCTAGCACTATCTTAAACATGAGTGGTGATAGTGATCATTCTTGTCTTGTTTTTTATCTTAATGTGAAAGGTTTCAGTTTTGACCACTTAATATGAAGCTGGCTGCTCATTTTTAGTAGGATAAAGCCCATCTATTCCAATTTTCTTTAGGGTTTTGATCATGAATGTGTGTTGGATTTTGTTGAATGCTTTTTCTGCATCTATTAAGATGACCATATGGTGTTTGTCTTTGTCTATTAGTACAGTGTATTACGTTTATTAATTTATGTATGTTGAACCATCCTTGCATCCCTGGGATGAATCCAACTTGGTCAGGGTGTATGATCTTCTCGATGACTCTCTGTATTCTATTCGCCAGTATCTTATTGAGGATTTCTGCATATATGTTCATTAGGGAGATTGACCTGTAGCTGTCTTTATTTGTTGGATCTTTCTCTTCTTTTGGAATCAATGTAATGCTTCCTTTTAAGAGTGAATTTGAGAGCACTACTTCCCTTTCGATATCATAAAGGAGTTTGACAAGTACTGGCATTAACTCTTCTTTAAAAATTTTGTAGAATTCAGCAGTAAAGCCAATAGGACCAGGACTTTTCTTTGTCGGTAGGTTTTTTATTACATTTCTGATTTCACAGATTGATATTGGGGTGTTTAAAAATTTTTATATCCTCTTTATTCAACTTTGGAAGTTCATGTTTGTCTAGGAATCTAACAACTTTTTCTACATTTTCCATAGAATACAGATTTTCAAAGTAGGTATTTATTATCCTCTGGACTTCCACTGGATCTGTGGTGATTTCTCCTTTTTCATTCTTAATAGCATGGATTTAAGCCTTTTCCTTCCTTTGTTCAAAAGGGTTGCCTAAGGATCTGTCAATTTTGTATATCGTTTCAAAGAACCAACCCTTCAATTCATTGGGGATCTTTTTGGTATTGTTCTCTTAGTCTCCATTGCATTAATTTCTGCCCTGATCTTTATAATCTCCTCCCTAGTACAAGCTTTGGGTTTGTCTTGCTTTTCTTTTTCTAGTAGCTTGAGTTTCAGCATTAGTTTGTTTATTTGAGTTTCCTTTGTTTTCCGGGTATAGATCTTCAGTGCTGTCAATTTCTCTCAGAGAAAGGTTTTCATTGTGTCTCATAAATTCCTGTATGTTATACTGGTGTTACCATTTAATTGTAAAAAATTGTTTAATTTCTTATGTGGTCCACTGGTTATTCAGAAGA
>PVIR01036766.1:0-15587 GCA_004026965.1 Petromus typicus | reverse complement strand
AATGATGTTGAGCATTTCTTCATATGCTTCTTAGCTGCTCTTATTTCTTCCTTTGAAAAATATCTGTTCATTTCAGATGCCCATTTTTGAATTGGGTCTTTAAATTTGGGTGGGTTGATTTTTTTGAGCTCTTTATATATTCTAGATAGTAGCCCTTTGTCTGAGGAACAGCTGGTAAAGATTTTTTCCCACATTGTTGATTGCCTTTTTGCACTGTTGGTGGTTTTCTTTGCTGTGCAGCTTTTTAAAAGAATGAGGTCCAATTTGTTGATTTCTTCAGCCAATTCCTGTGCTATAGAGGTTTTGTTCATGAAGTCTTTCCCTAAGCCAATGTCTTTGAGAGTTTTACCTAACCTGTTTTGCAACAGGTTTAGAGTGTCTGTTTTAATATTTAGGTCCCAAATCTACTTTGATTTTAGCTTGATACATGGTGAAAGGGTTAGATTTAGTCTTTGGTAAGTTAAAGCCCAGTTTTTCCAGCACCATTTGTTAAAGAGGCTATCTTTCCTCCATTGAGGATTTTTGGCTCCTTTGTCAAAGATAGGGTTGCTCAGTGTATCTGGAATAGTTTCTGGATTTTCTAGTCTACCCCATTGGTCCTCGGGTCTGTCACTATGCCTGTACCATGCAGTTTTTATCATGGTAGCTTTATAGTATAGTTTCAGTTTCAGATTTATAATACCCCCCACCATGTCCCTGTTGCTTAGAATTGCTTTGGCTATTCTAGGTCTTTTGTGGTTCCAGATGAAAGTTTGGATTTTTTTCTCTATATCTGTGAAATACGCTATTGGGATTTCAATTGAGATTGTGTTGAATGTGTAGAGCAGGTTTGGGAGTATAGCCATTTTGACAATATTGGTTCTTCCTACCCAGGAGCAAGGTATGTCTTTCCATTTTTTGATATCATCTTCTATGTCCTTTTTCAGAGTGCTATAGTTTTCAGAGTAGAGGTCTTTCATCTGCTTTGTTAGATTGATTCCTAAGTATTTTATTTTTTGGGATGCTATTGTGAAAGGGACTGACTCTCCAATTTCTATCTCAGTGGGTCTACTGTTTGTGTATACGAAGGCTATTGATTTTTGAATGTTGACCTTGTAAACAGCTACACGGCTAAAATTGGCGATTAGGTCCAGCAGTTTTTTTAATTGAGTTTTTAGGATCCTGTAGGTAAAGTATCATGTTATCAGCAAATAATGACAATTTAGCTTCTTCTTTTCCAATCTTTATTCCTTTTATTTCTTTCTCTTGCCTAATTGCTATGGCTAATATTTCCAGAACTATATTGAACAGTAGTGGTGAGAGAGGACATCCTTGTCTTATTCCTAATCTTAGTGTGAAAGGTTTCAATTTTTGACCATTTAGTATGATACTGGCTGAAGGTTTCTCATAGATAGCTTTTATTAGTTTGAGATAGAGACCATCTATTCCGTTCTTCTGTAGAGTTTTGAACATAAATGGGTGTTGTATTTTGTCAAACGCTTTTTCTGCATCAGTTGAGATGACCATATGATTTTTGTCCTTAAGCCTGTTAAAATAGTGTATAACATTTATTGATTTACGTGTATTGAACTATCCTTGCATCCCTGGGATGAATCCAACTTGGTCAGGGTGTATAATCTTTTCGATAACTCTGTATTCTGTTTGTCAGTATCTTATTGAGGGTTTTTGCATCGATGTTCATTAGAGATATTGGCCTGTAGTTCTCTTTTTTTTTTTGGTTGTGTCTTTCTCTGCTTTTGGAATCAGGGTAATGGTTGCTTCAAGGAATGAGTTTGGGAATACTATTTCCTTTTCAATTTCATCGAAGAGTTTCAGAAGTAGAGGCATTAAATCTTCTTTAAAAGTTTTATAGAATTCAGCAGTAAAACCATCAGGTCCAGGGCTTTTCTTTGTTGGCAGTTTTTAATTACATTTTCAATTTCACAGATTGTTATTAGGGCATTTAAAATTTCTATATCTTCTTTATTCAGCTTTGGGAGTTCATATGTGTCTAGAAATCTATCCATTTCTTCTACATTTTCCATTTTATTGAAGTATAAATTTTCAAAGTAGGTGTCTATTATCCTCTGGACTTCCTCTGGGTCAGTAGTAATTTCTCTGTTCTCATTCCTAATAGCATAAATATGAGCCTTTTCCTTCATTTGTTTAATGAGGTTGGCTAAGGGTCTATCAATTTTGTTTATCCTCTCAAAGAACCAACTTTTGGATTCATTGATTTTTTGAACCATTCTCTTGGCTTCTATTGCAGTAATTTCTGCCCTGATCCTTATAATTTCTTGCCTAGTGTGAGTTTTGGGTTAGTTTTGCTCCTCTATTTCTAGTCGCTTGAGGTTCAGTATTAAATTGTTTATTTTAGCTTGCTCTGTTTCCTGAATGTAGGCTTTCACTGCTGTGAATTTTCCTCATAGAACTGCTTTCATTGTGTCCCATAAATTTCTGTATGCTGCACTGGGGTTATTGTTTAGTTGTAAGAACTGCTCAATTTCTTCTGTGACCCATTGGTTGGTCAGCAGAGTGTTGTTCAGTTTCCATGTGTTTGTGAAGATCCTGGGCTTTCCTTTGCTATTCAGCTCCAATTTCAGGGCACTATGGTCCGACAGTATACAAGGGATAACTTCAATCCCTTTATATTTGCTTAAACCTGTTCTATGAACGAGCACATGGTCTATATTGGAGAGTAATCCATGAGCAGCTGAAAAGAATGTAAATTCTGACTTTGTGGGGGTGAAATACTCTGTAGGCATCTATTAAGTCCATTTGCTTGAGGGTCTGTTGAGCTCAAGGATTTCCTTAGTGACTTTTTGTCCAGTCAATCTGTCTCTTTGTGACAGTGGGGTATTGAGGTCCTCTACTATCATTGTATTGGAGTTTATCTGGTTTTTCAAGTCCGTTAATATTTGTGTTATATAGTTGGGTGCATTAGAATTTGGAGCATAGATATTTAAGATTGTGATTTCTGTCTCTTGGATTTTTCCCTGAACTAAAAGATAGTGTCCATGTTTATCTCTCTTTATCAGTTTTGGCTTGAAGTCTAGTCTGTCTGCAAATAAAATCACCACTCCTGTTTTCTTGCTGTTTCCTGTCACATGGAGTATTGTTTTCTATCCCTTTACTTTCAGTCTATGGGTTTCTTTCTGAATTAGATGTGTTTCTTGTATGCAGCAGATTGTAGGATCTTGCTTTTTGAAATACTCTGCCAGTCTGTATCTCTTAATTGATGCGTTGAGTCCATTGACATTAATCGTTATGACTGATATAGATAAATTTAGTGCTGCCATGTTTTCCTGTTCTTGGCTGTATTATTCTACTTTTGCCCTTTCCCCATCCGTTTCTTGTTTGGTCCCATGGGTTGACTTGGTTAGGTCTCATGGATTTGTAACTTTCCTTATTTTTCTCCAAGATATTCTTTAAAATGTTTTGGAGCACAGATTTCATATTTGTGAAGTTTTTCAGGTGTTCCTTGTCATGGAAGTATCTTATTTCCCCATCAATTTTGAAGGATAGTTTTGCAGGATACATTAGTCTGGTTTGGAAGTTGTTTTCCTTTAGGGCTTGAAACACTTCACTCCAGGCTCTTCTTGCATTGAGTGTTTGAGTTGAGAAGTCCGCTGTGATCCTGACGGGCTTCCCTTGGAATGTAACTGTTTTCTTTTCTCTGGCTGCTTTCAGTATTTCATTCTTTCTTTGGATATCTGGAACTTTTATGATGATATGCCTAGGTGTAGATTTCTTCATGTCACGGGCATGTGGCGTTCTGTATGCTTCATATATTTGTATGTCCAATTCTTTACCTTTTTCTGTGAATTTTTCTGCCATTATCTCTGTGAATAGGTTTTTGATGTCTTTAGCATTGTCTCCTGCTTCCTCAGTGACTCCAGTCAAACTTCTGTTATTCTTCTTTGAATCATCTAGGAGCTGTTGGATTGACTTTTCATTATCACTTGTTTTTTTCCATAGATTATGCATTTCCAGTTCATTGGTTGAAATCCTGTTCTAGGTCTGAAATTCGGTCTTCTGCCAAATTCATTCTATTGTGCAAACTTTCATTTTCTTCCTTAATTTCCTGGGCTTCTGTTTGTAGGTGTTTAAAAGGTTCCATTGCTTTTGCCATCTTGGATTCTATCAACTCAATGATTTCCTCTTTAGCTTTATTAATCATTGTGTTGCCAGTGTCTAATATCTCTTCTTTCATCTCAGAGATCAGTTCTGATTTCCATTTTACTAGATCTGCTTTGGTTACCATTTCTGAGGACCCTGGAGACTATGCTTCAAACTTCTCTATTACCCTTCCCCCTGTGTTACCTTGAGGTGAGGATCTTTGTATCTGAGACTTTGAGTGTTTCCTCAACTCTGAGTTTTTGTCCTTGCTGTTGTTTTTGGCTTTGTACCTGCCCTGTTTTTCTGGCAATGTTTGTTGCAAGTCTCTTTCCTCTTCATAGTTAGGAACCTTAAAATATCAGTGTTTCCTGGGTTGTCGTTTACAGTCTGTATTGGGATCTAAAGAAAAAACTATAGTTCTGGCACACCATATGAGGCAATCAATCAATACATTCAGAACACCTTCTCCCTTCTGCTTTAGAGGCAAGAAGGCTCTGGCTCCTGTACTGCTACAATGGCACTGCCTGAGATTCCAATGGGCCCGTCTGCTCACCAATACAGAGTCTCTGGGATCACTTGTGCAGTTGGCCTGAAGGCCAGTAGGCTGTAGGCCCTGTGCAGCTGCAATGGTACTGGCTGATGTTCCAACAGGCCCACATACTCACCAGTACAAGGTGAATGGATGTGCTTCTGCAGTTGAGGTGGAGAAAGCCAGACTCTGACCTGCTAAACTCAATCCCTGGGAGCTCTTTCAGCATGGACCTGGAGTCCAGCAAGGGCGCAGATTCAATGCCGTTGTCGCCATTTCCAGAGCCGCCCGCTGCTAAACTCAGTCCCTGGGCGCTCTTCCGGGGTGGGCCTGGAGGCCAGTCTGGAGTCCATTTATTTTAAAGCCTACTTTATTTTTTCTTTTAAGTATTCCCCCTTGGGTGAAAATCTTTTGACCTCATACAACTTATGACTATCTCTTAAGGCAGTAGTCTCTCAGTGTGGTTTGTAATTATTTTTAATCTCGGAGCATGCCTTTAGTGAAACTTATCTTCCACACAAACACATAGAAGTTTCACTTTTACCTTAGCTTCTAGAGACATCACTATGAAAGTGATATACCATTGCTTCTAAGACTCTATTATACCTTTAGATTCTAAAGTGTGTTCTTCATTAAGCATCCAAAGGTATTTCTTTGGCTTTTTCTTCTACTGTAATAGCTTCAGCAGTAAGTTTATGTTTCACTCCCTGTCTCTAAATATTGAAATTCGTCAGTAGTTTTTCTTATATCTTCTGTCTCAATAGCAAATCACTTAGTTTGAATTTTATCAGCTGTAAAGTAACCTACAGGTCTGACTCGGTCTTTCCCCTTTAAATACATTAATTAATGTAATTTCACCTCCATTAATTGCAAACTTAGTTATCCAATTCCAGGTTGGTATCTTCATGTTGATATTAAATAGTCATTGCATTCCTAACATTTCCAAAATATTAAGGTGAAGAATAATGTCAAAGTGAAGAAAATGAAAGGGAAGAATAGCTCCAATAGCATTGGAGAATAATGGTGAAAAAACTAATTAGGTCTGGAGATTTATCTCACTGGTTCTGATGCCTGTCTTGCAAGTACAAGGGCATGGGATTTGATCCCCAATAACCACATACAACAAGGTTGGACATGGAGACTCACGCCCATCAGCAATCAGAACCACATACTATAATGCTGGGCATAGGGTCCCACACCTGTAATTCCAGCACTCAGGAGGCAAAGGCAGGAGGATTGCTATGAGTTCAAGGCTGAGCTCAAGGCCAGCCTGAACTACAAGGTGAGACCCTGTCTTAAAAAAAAATAAAAATAAAAATAAAAATAAAAAACACCTAATTCTAGTTCGTAGCTCAGTGGCCTTCAAATTTTGCAGATGGAATGTGAGAAGAATTCTATTATATTATAAATCCAGATTTCTGGGTTACATACAAAGCAGTTCTGCTGTAGTAGCTCTACATCTTTGATGTAGATCTTGGAAACTATCTTCGTATTGTAGATAATTATAGTATAAGGGATTTAAGGATAATACTTTGAACATTTTGTCCCAGTTAATGATGTTGGTAAGATATTATTTCACATTATGTTGTCAATTTTGAATGTATTAATCAAGAACAAGACATGAATAAGTCTTTTCACATAGAAAACTAGATAAAGCTAAAAATTGTCATTGTGTTGAAATTGCACTCCAAATTAGACTTCCTTTCCTTTACTTTGTAGACCAATTTTAGGATGATACACATCATATGTATTCACCCATTCTATTTAAATGAAATGGCTTTGGAAATCTACCTGGGATTGATAGATACAAGAAAGATTGAAGATACAAAGATACAAAGAAAGATTGAAGATAATTCTATCATTTCTCAGCTCTTCATTGTTTGATAATATTCCCATTGATATGGCCACATACTCAACACCCACAGTTTAAAAAAGAAATGGTCTAACAGAACCAGGAGATTCCATCTAATGGTCATCCAGATCCAACACAGGAACATCACAGAGAAAAGCATGGTGGGGCAAAGCTATTTTGTTCCTAGTGTCTGGGAAGTGAGCAGAGGACCATCACCAGAGTAACATACTGCTTCTAGTTCACTTTCCAATAGTTTTCATGTACCTTCCCGAAACCTCATGAGCTGCCCTTCTCTCTTTTTAGTCTTATATCATTCTTGTCTTCTGTGCTCTGATGAGAATAGCCCATCAGGCTCTGCTTCTAGCTTTCTAGGCTTTCTTCAGCATGATTCTTCAAATTTTTCCAAATTCTCCTATAAACCAGCTCCAAAAGCTTCTGACCCACACCCATTTCTCTGGCATCAGATTCCTATATGTATTACTTTCCTGTTGTTAGGACCAAAGTAGAGGAGAAAAATGTTCATTTCATTCACAGTTTCAGAGTATCCATTCCATGGTCAGCTGGACCAACCCAGCCCATCATGGCAGAAGAACGTGCAAGGAAAAGGTGCTTCATTTCTGTATGCAAAGAAGCAGAGCAGGGAAACCCTGCCAGTGTACCATCCACAGCTTCTAGTCATAGTTATTTCCTCCACTGCAGAAAAGGACTTCCTATTCTCATTTTAGCTACCACTTTTTCATGAAATGTTTATCATGAAGCCAGAGTACCAGTACTGCTAAGTTTTATAGGTTTGCCTCCAACAATCCTTGTGTGACCAGCATGTATCTCCATCATTTTTAGCAGTTCAATCTCACCAGTACATCTCAAGTGCTAGAAAGACAAGCTATTTTCTTAGCAGAGGGCCTTCCATGACATACACTGACAGACAGTTTGAGAATCATGTTCTAATACCATTAGCCTTTGAGATTATTGAAATCACAATTACATTTCACCTGGGTTCTTATGTAGTAGAGGAAATTAATTATCTGTCTCCAATTCTGAGCATGCTAAATAGAATAGAATTTTGATTTTAGGGAATAAGGCTATAATAGTTTACCAAAGACAATAAGTAGTCCGTAATTATTTTGAAATAACTGTCAATTTTATTTGTCTATATGAAATAAAAATGCCGCAGACTTGGTAATTGACATATTACTATGGACATATATAATTTATGGAATTAAAAATAGGATACTTCAGGATTATTATTCATGTCACTATTTTATTAATAGAGCATAGTACTAAAGTGCTTTACATTTTTGGCCACCAGGTGTTCATTTAAGTGTCTACTAAAAGTAATTTTCTGATAATGGGAAGGTGAATGATTTCCTCTCTTCTCAGAGAACTTGAGTGTGTTTTGTGGAGAGCTACAATGGGGAGGTTTCCTTGGAGTTGAGAAATAGACTGGACATGCTATTTTTTATCCTAGTTTAAGTTTTCTGAGACTCAACCAAAGATGGCTCTTTTTCTGGAGAAAACATATTGAATGTTTGAATTTGAACTTGATTTTCCTATCAAAGAAGAGAATTTACAATATTGAGTAGTATAAGAACTATATCTGCCCTGCTAGTGCCATTGAAATTGAACTTTTTAAAAAAATAGCTGAGATTTACACAAATATTATAGGTCATTACAAGATTTGGAAAGTAAAAGATAAAGTAACAAGGAATCTGGGAGGAAATCTTGCACAACAAGGTAAGCCATTTGCTAGACATAGTATTTGAAGAGGTCACTGTTGTCACAGGTGTGCCAAAGGAAGAGCTTCAGTATTTCTCAGGATACTATGTGGAGTCATGACTATGTTGTCATCTCTTCACTTTGTTTCTGTTAAATAAATATTTTATGTTTCACTGTCTAGTTGTATTCAGTTTAATGATATTCTTTTTGACTCATATCTGTTATCTATTTTTTTCCTGTGGCCAATAATTAATAAACAATTATTCATTTAAGTAGGTTTTTACCTAAAAGGAGAAATAAAGATGAATATATTAGTATATATGTGCATATATATAGTAACATGTATGGTACTGCAACTGAATATGCATATACATACATACATATGTATGTGCTGCAACTGAACATGCATATACATGTATATATGTACATTCTTTTGCAAGGACAAAGATATTTAAAATAACAGCAACTAAAATAAGACAGAAGATTATTTCCTTCCCATATAAAGTGCGGAGCAGGATTTCTGGTGCTGGTGTGGTAATTGTACTTTCATCAGGGGGCTGGATCCTTTTGACTTGTTTCCCTTTCAAGCTTAATACATAGGAAAGTGGAAGAAAGGACCGCATCTTTCTTCACGTCATGCCTAGTCACGTTTGATGACGATATCTCTATCAAATCACAATCTTTTGTTGGAAGGAGGGCTAAGGAAAGTAGGGTTAGCTGAACAGAGGTATTCCTAAGTAAAGAGATGGTGAGTGTCATCAGACACACATTTGGTGGCATGTTACACTCAGGTTTCTTTCCTGAATGACCTTAAAAGATTCTGGAAACATTAAAAACTACATATTGTTAACTATACCACAAGCAATGCAAAATAAAAATTAAGAATCATGTAAATATCAATTTTTAAAGGGAATGGTGTTTATACTAGACATAAATGGTTAACATTTAAGAAGTACAATTTTCAGAAATAGAAATCCAACACAGTATTGGAACCATAGATTTAAATGAAAGAGAAAATTTCTTACTTAGAAAAAGTATTCAGATATTTGGTAAATAGAAAATTTTCAAACAACACTCACTTCTGCTCACCTTGATACCAGTAAATGTGTTCAATACATTTGATATGATTAAGCAGAGGGGAAAATGGAGACTTGACCTAAATTACCATTTACAAGTCTTGTTTCCTAAGAAAATGTAATTCTCTTAGATATTTCTGCCTAACTTACCAAATAGCACCTTTGATTTTTTTCTCACTTCTTTCTTTTAGGGTGTTTTTCACGAAATAATCATCAGTTTTTGGCAATTCACCCCAAGAAGAATGGGAAGCCAATATTCATCTATCACCAATCGCAAGACCTAGAGAAGAGCCTGGATATTGCTCAACAGAAGATATATAAGCATAGCTACCACTCCTCTTCTGAAGTGCAGATAAGCAAAAGCCAGGAGATAGTTAACTCAGCATTTCCTAGAACTGCATATGATCCATCCCTCAACCTGCTGGCCATGGCTGGTCAAGATCTTGAAGTGGAAAATCTTCCGATTCCAGCAGCAAACGTAATTGTGGTGGTAAGTATCAGGTTAAACATGCTGACGTGATGCTGTTTGGTTGATTTAAAAAACTGAACCCAGTGGTTATTTACCATACCTTTTCTTGTTCTCTGATATATCTGATTACTTGATTATTGTCTGTTCCTTTCTACCATAAAATTGGAAAACTTGTGTGTATCCTTTGCTTATACCATAATGCGTGGTGCTTAATAGATGCTTAATAAATATTTGAATTTAAATTACTTTAAGGCTCTATAGTAACAATAGATCATATCCTGTACTATGTTTCCTGCTTTTTGTATAATTTATATGAAAAGATAGATTTTAGTCTGAGCCTATGTAAATAAATAGTATTTATTTAAGATTCTTAGGTCATTTGACTGAACTTGTAAAAAAAATTTTTAAAACAATTGGAAGGGGAAAAGTATTATGAGACAGAGTACTCTTTTACTGGAATAAATGAGATTGTTTTCAAATAACTTATGAGTGATATTTTTAATGTGATTGCCAAACATCACCCTCTGCTATTCAAGGTGAGGCAAAAAGCCCATTGCTTATATTTTTGAGCAGATAACCCAGACCAGGGGTTTCCAGTTTACTTGTTGACAACTGTTTTTGACTCTAGTCCCTCTCAAGTTTGGTCATAATAGAATGTCCAAATAAAAACCACGGATCAGTTGTCAATTATGCAATTTTATATATTCACAAACACATCATGTCTTGTCCATGTGTATAATTACTATGTCAATCAAATTTGTATATAAATTGAACATTAAGAACTAAATATCAGAAGTTAAATGCTTATTATAATATTCTTTCCAAAAGAATAATAAAATGAGTTGACTTCTGAAGTCAAGGTAAGTCTGTGGAACTGTTTACATTTTGTAACCTTTATATGTACATGTAATTAAACTTAACATACCTTTTCAAAATTTTTTATCTACTAGCTATAGTATACTTTATATTGAAAATCAAATAACTATTCACTAATATTTTCAACTAACACATATTGACTATCATCTACCTATTGTTATCAGCTCCTAAAGTCTTTGTGAGTTATAGCTCAAGGAGTATTTTTTATCCGGTAATGTTATTTTCTAATTAATTTACTATCATAGACAATAAAAGGCATCATGAGGAATTCTAGCAGGTCATTTCCCTTTTAGCCTATTTATAGTTTGGAAATTCATGAAGAAGCTATGCCTTTGCTTTTGAGTGATGGGAGCAATAGGTGATTTTGTTATATTAGTCTTATTTAACTTCTCTCGATCTAGTTTCTAACTGCACTATGGCTTTCATATCTTGCAAGAGTAGCTGTTAGTTCTTTTTCCTGTAACCCACATACATTATTTATACACTTGGTGATTTACTAGGAAAATCGTAGAGGTAGAGTTATTTTTAAAAACAAATCAATATTATTTAGCTTCCTCCAGAAGGAAAGGGATGCCATACAATTAAATATGAGCCAATCTGAAGGGTCATTCTATGTAAAAAAGCGATTTAGGAATGGACTGTAGAAGACCCAAGAGATGTATTCTGGGACAGTTTATTAAAGAAACCTCATTACAAATATTTCAGTAGTGCTAAAGAATTCTTTTTTGGCCTTATATGAAAATAAACCATGAGAATGAATATGTTTCTTGAGGTGGTAAATTACTGAGTTTTTTTCAAACAGCATAAAATTAGCTCCAACTTCCAAAATGTATATGAAACTTCTGAACATAGAGAGAGTTTACTTTTATCTCTTTCAACATTTCTTTTCTTCTGTTTTTGGTGTCACTGACAATGAGTTTTAGAATGATAAATTTAACAAGGACATGTGTCCCTCCTCCTCTCCTGATTCCTAAGTGCCACTACAAAGGATTTCATAAAAGATTTGTCCACAAGTGAATTATTTTCTTTTTTGTCTTTTTTTTATAATCAGAAAAATCTGTAGCTTATTTATTCCTTGTGAAAGACAGCATAATTAGAATATTCATCCCAAAATGAATGCTAATTATGTTCCAGAAACTCAATTAAGAAGTTGTTAGTAGGATTTCTGTGCAAGTACAAGGTAGACAAAAAATGAATCGTCTCAAGGTCAGAGCTGAGGTAAGAGGGGAAATGACTTAGCTCCATGTGTTCAAAATTTTGTAATTCTTATCATGCATCTTCCGTGTATTTTCCAGGCCACGAGGCCACCCATTGTGAAAGAGCAAACTGGATGTACAGGTGAAAAAGATGAAATGACGCAGGCCTTATCACTTCAGTGAGTGTGGCTTAGTGAGCAGTATTCTAGTTTGTCCAAAACTTGAGATAAGTAGCGGCTAATAAGTCTTTGGAATAAAAGGAGTAATTTTTTAGGGTCAGCAAAGAGGGCACTGTTAGAGAGATTATGGTCTATTCCTTAGGAAGGAGAAAAAAAAAAGAGGGAAGAGGAATAAGCAGAAACAAGGAAAGATGATGGGAAAGGAAAAGGAAGGGAAGGGGAAAGATTAGAAGATACAGAGGAAGTTCCTCCAAAGCACACGAGAAGATGGTACATTTTCACAAGGCTGAAATGGTCTCTATGAGATTCCTGGAATCTTTTTTGTTTTTCAAATTGAAATCTTTGTTGGTACATTATATATACGCATCATGATTGCACTCCATAATGGGGATCTGTACCAGTACAAGACACAACTTAATTCTCATTTTTTCTCATAGCCCTACCCACCCTACCACCCCCCTATATACATAAAATTTGTTTCCTTTCTTTTTTGTTATAATCTCATTATTTTTCCTCCTTCACCCTATTTTACTTTGAGTATTTTCTATTTCACAATATAAACATACACTTCTAAGACTCATTTACATCTTTATTTTCTCATACCAGAGAAAAGATATAGCTTTTATCTTCCTCATTTTTCACCTAGGCCAGCATCCAGTTATTCTATTTTTTGATGCAAAATATTCTTGCAAATACTTTTATCAGATATTTGACTTAGAAGGCTATTAAAAATGCCCAAAGCTTTGGATACAATGTTTTACTAGGCTTCAGTTACATATTAAGATCTGGTTTGAACTCATCTCAGCTTCTTTCTGTTGCCACAGTTGAAGACATTTTATTGATATTTACTATGTTTTGTGGTGTGCATAAATAATTGTTAGATAACTTTTACATTAACAAATTGATTTAACTATACTTTTTTTTGTATATCAAAAGTCCCAAAGGATAAGCCTAATCTATGAAGATAGCACTGAGGTGCAGCCATGTAAAAGAAAATATATATTGAAAATAAGTATTTTGTTTCAATTGACAAAAACATATACCACAAATGAGAGCAAATGCAACGCCTCTAGGACAGATACTTTTACACGAAATCTCACATGCTTTTCATTAGGGGCTTGAATTACGGGCCAGCTCAATCTTCTAACTCTGCTTTCTCTGAGTGACTTTAAATTCACACGATTTAAAAAAAAAAACAAAACAAAACTTTAAGATGATCATCATTGAAATCTGTTGGAAAGATTGTCTTAAAACTAACTACCTATAACAATTAGTGGCCATCTGACAAGACTGAATTTATACCTCAAACCTAACCTGTAAGTCCCTCTCCTAGAGCTTTACTTAAAAAGACAAAAGCACTTTAGGTGAAAAAAAAATGTTACTCATAAAAACTGAAGGACTGCTAATAAGCTGTGTATGCTAAAACAGAATATTAAGGCAAAAGAAGCCTTTTCAAAAAACAATAAGGATGTAAAGACATAAAACTTAGCCTTGGAAAGGGTTTCTATAAAAATGAATTCCAAAGGCCATGCTGTGGCTCCTCCAAAACTCATCAAATAAAAAGCAAATTGAGTATGACATAGGAGAAAGCTAAGGTACCAATGATATATTTCAAATCTAGACTATTTGTCAATGAGAAAGACTTTATTTTAGAGCTATCTATTGATCTTGTTAGGTAATATTCCCCCAAAGTTTCAAATCTGAGGAAGCCCCTGTAGCCTGTCTACTTATGACTGCTTACATAATGGGCAACAATGAAGCTGTACTAAATGGCCGTACAAGATGTCTGGGCCCACTTGTGAGCTAAGTGACTTACTTATAGTCCACAAAGTCACAGAAAGTATCCTACAAGTGCAAACTTTTAGAAAATTTGTAATGCCATACATAGAAGTGAAAACAGTAAATACCAAGTCAAAATGCTAAGTTGATAAAAGGTGTAAGTGCGGGCCAGGGATTTAGTTCAGTGGTTCAGGCGCCTGTCTTGCAAACTCAAGGACCTGGGTTCGATCTCTGGCAACCACATACCATGCTGGGTGTGGAGACTCACGCCCAGCAGCAACCAGTACCACATTCCAGTGCCGGGAGTGGTGGCTTGCACCTATAATCTCAGCACTCGGGAGGCAGACGCAGGAGGATTGCTGTGATGTGAGTTGGAGGCTGAGCTCAGGGCCAGCCTGAACTACAAAGCGAGACCTTGTCTCAAAAAAAAAAAAAAAAAAAATAGGTGTAAGTGTACTACCATGTGAGGTTTGGCTGAAGTCTCTTCCACTTATTCCTGGGATGCTTCCTTCAAGTTTTCAGAGACATATAAAAGGCTGAGATATAAAAGGCTGAGAGAACAAATCTAATTTAAAAAAAAGTTAAACGCAAGCAGGTTGGTCAAACAACATCTTAAAACTTGTATATGCACATTTATGAATGAGAAAGGGAAAATCTAACATAGAACCCATTCCCTATAAGAAATTAAAGAAGGAGCCAGGGATTTAGCTCAGTGGTTCTGGCACCTGTCATGCAAGCACAAGAACCCAGGTTCAATCCCTGGTAACCACATATAATAATGCCAGGCATGGGAACTCACACTCACCAGCAATCAGAACCACATACCACAGAGCTGAGTGTGGTGGCTCATGCCTGTAATCCCAGCACTTGGGATCTCGGGAGGCAGAGGCTGGAGGATTGCTGTAAATTCAAGGCTGAGCTCAGGACCAGCCTGACCTACAAAAGTGAGACCCTGTCTCAAAAAAGAAAGAAAGAAAGAAATTAAAGAAAGACAAAAAGGAATTACAAATGGAAATTGCAAATGGAAAAGCACTGTCCACCCCACAGTGTGGGCTCAAGTGGGTAAGTAGTTAGAAAAATTTAAACATAAGAGTAATATGCAGCAATTGTTTTGTGTTAAATGCAAAACATTTTTATTTTGTTTAGCCTTGTGTTAAGAATGAGGTATATTATGTAATTATTGCAGCAAGCACGAAGAAAATGATTCTCTTCATGACTCCATTTTACACTTTGGCCTTTTTTCCCCTCATGATCTACTGTGACATCCTGCTAACTATTTACTCTGTACTCATTCTTCCAGATTTTTGTCAAATGATCTGCACACAACACTACAGCATGCAAGCACACGTACACACACACACACACACACACACACACACACACAATGCTGCATTCCCATTGTGATATAAGTAAAATTTGGGCATATTGCCATGGCTTATATCCTTGTCACCTGGATTCCCAGAGCATTTGCCTGAAGCTTCCATAACTTGGGGATGAGTCTCAGGAGTGAAGGAGCCCTGAAATTTGGGAAGCACTGTGCACACTTTGGGACCCGCATCTCTGTTTCTGAGCTCATCTCTTACTCTTCTGCCTCTCCCTAACTACACACCAACCTTGGACCTTCTTCTCGTCTCCAGTTTTGAGCCCGTTCTTCCATTGAGAGCCTTACCTTACCTGATGTCTCCAGTCCAGCATGCACTTCCTGTCTTTCTTACATCTAACACAGAAGGAGGCTTAATCATTGTGTTAAAATTAATAAATGCATGTTAAATAGCAAACTGCAATTATTTGTGGACATAGAGATTATATGTGATTTT
>PVIR01036765.1:0-15575 GCA_004026965.1 Petromus typicus | reverse complement strand
AGCTCTTTATATATTCTAGATAATAGCCCTTTATCTGAGGAACAGCTGGTAAAGATTTTTTCCCACATTGTTGGTTGCCTGTTTGCACTGTTGGTGGTTTCCTTTGCTGTGCAGAAGCTTTTTAAAAGAATGAGGTCCCATTTGTTGATTTCCTCAGCCATTTCCTGTGCTATAGAAGTTTTGTTCATGAAGGCTTTCCCTAAGTCAGTGTCTTCAAGAGTTTTACCTAACCTGTTTTGTAGTAGGTTTAGAGTGTCTGTTTTAATATTTAGGTCTCTTATCCACTTTGATTTTACCTTGGTACATGGTGAAAGAGTTAGATCTAGTTTTAGTCTTTGGCAAGTTAAAACCCATTTTTTCCAGCACCATTTGTTAAAGAGGCTATTCCTCCATTGAGGATTTTTGGCTCCTTTGTAAAAGATGAGGTGGCTCTGTGTATCTGGAGTAGTTTCTGGATCTTCTAGTCTACTCCATTGATCCTCAGGTTGTTACTTTGCCAGTACCACGCAGTTTTTATCACAGTGGCTTTATAGTATAGTTTCAGGTTCGGAGTTGTGATAGCCCCCACCATGTCCCTGTTGCTTAGAATTGCTTTGGCTATTCTAGGTCTTTTATGGTTCCAGATGAAAGTTTGAATTTTTTTCTCTAGATCTGTGAAATATGCTGTTGGGATTTGAATCGGGATTGCGTTGAATGTGTAGAGTAGTTTTGGGAGTATAACCATTTTGACAATATTGGTTCTTCCTACCCAGGAGCAAGGTATGTCTTTTCATTTTTTGATATCATCTTCTATCTCCTTTTTCAGAATGCTATAGTTTTCAGAGTAGAGGTCTTTCCCCTCCTTTGTAAGATTGATTCCTAAGTATTTTATTTTTGGGGATGCTATTGTGAAAGGGACTGACTCTCCAATGTCTATCTCAGTGGGTCTACTGTTTGTGTATATGAAGGCTATTGATTTTTGAACGTTGACCTTGTAACCAGCTACACGGCTAAAATTGGCCATTAGGTCCAACAGTTTTTTAACTGAGTTTTTAGGATCCTCTAGATAGAGTATCATGTCTTCAGCAAATAATGACAATTTAACTTGTTCTTTTCCAATCTTTATTTCTTTTATTTCTTTCTCTTGCCTAATTGCTATGGCTAATATTTCCAGAACTACATTGAACAGAAGTGGTGAGAGAGGACAACCTTGTCTTGTTCCTGATCTTAGTGTGAAAGGTTTCAATTTTTGACCATTTAGTATGATACTGGCTGAAGGTTTCTCGTAGATAGCTTTTATTAGTTTGAGATAGAGACCATCTATTCCGATCTTCTGTAGAGTTTTGAACATAAATGGGTGTTGTACTTTGTCAAACACTTTTTCTGCATCAATTGAGATAACCATATGATTTTTTTCCTTAAGCCTGTTAATATACTGTATAACATTGATTGATTTACGTATGTTGAACCATCCTTGCATCCCTGGGATGAATCCAACTTGGACAGGGTGTTTTTGATAATTCTCTGTATTCTGTTTGCCAGGATCTTATTGAGGATTTTGGCATCCATATTCATTAGAGATATTGGCCTGTAGTTCTCTTTTTTGGTTGGGTCTTTCTCTGCTTTTGGAATCAGGGTAATGGTTGCTTCCAGGAATGAGTTTGGGAGTACTGCTTCCCTTTCAATTTCATTGAAGACTTTCAGAAGTAGAGGCATTAACTCTTCTTTAAAAGTTTCATAGAATTCAGCAGTAAAACCATCAGGTCCAGGGCTTTTCTTTGTTGGCAAGTTTTTAATTACATTTTCAATTTCACAGCTTGTTATTGGGGCATTTAACATTTCTATATCTTCTTTATTCAGCTTTGGGAGTTCATATGTGTCTAGAAATCTATCCATTTCTTCTGCATTTTCCATTTTATTGAAGTATAAATTTTCAAACTAGGTTTTTATTATCCTCTGGACTTCCTCTGGGTCGGTAGTAATTTCTCCGTTCTCATTCCTAATAGCATAGATATTGGCCTTTTCCTTCCTTTGTTTAATGAGGTTGGCTAAGGGTCTATCAATTTCATTTACCCTCTCAAAGAACCAGCTTTTTGGTTCATTGATTTTTTGAACCATTCTCTTGGTTTCTATTGCATTCATTTCTGCCCTAATCCTTATACTTTCTTGCCTAGTGCAAGCTTTGGGTTTGTTTTTCTCTTCACTTTCTAGTTGCTTGAGGTGTAGCATTAAGTTGTTTATTTGAGCTTGCTCCGTTTTCTGGATGCTTTCACTGCTATGAATTTTCCTCCAGAACTGCTTTTATTGTGTCCCATAAATTTCTGTGTGTTGTCCTGGGGTTATCGTTTAGTTGTAAGAACTGCTCAATTTCTTCTCTAATTTCTTCTGTGACCCATTGGTTGGTCATCAGAATGTTGTTCAGTTTCCATGTGTTTGTGAAGATCCTGGGCTTTCCTTTGCTATTCAGCTCCAATTTCAGGGCACTGTGTTCCAACAGTATACAAGGGATAACTTCAATCCCTTTATAATTGCTTAAACCTGTTCTACGAATGAGCACATGATCTATTTTGGAGAATGATTCCTGGGCATCTGAGAAAATGTATATTCTGACTTTGTGGGGTGAAATACTCTGTAGGCATCTGTTAAGTCCATTTGCTGAAGAGTCTGGTTGAGCTCAAGGATTTCCTTAGTTACTTTTTGTGCAATCAATCTGCCTCTTTGTGGCAGTGGAGTATTGAGGTCCCCTACTATTATTGTATTGGAGTTTATCTGATTTTTAAAGTCTGTTAATTATTTCTGTTAATATTTCTGGGACACTCTGCCAGTCTATATCTCTTAATTGGCGCGTTGAGTCAATTGACATTAATCGTTATGACTGATATAGGTAAATTGAGTGCTGCCATGTTTTCCTGTTCTTGGCTCTGTTATTCTACTTCTGTCTTTCCTCATCAGTTTCTTGTTTGGTCCCATGGGTTGAGTCGGTTAGGTCTCATGGATTTGTAACTTTCCTTATTTTTCTCCAAGATATTCTTTAAAATGTTTTGGAGCACAGGTTTCATATTTGTGAAATTTTTCAGGTGTTCTTTGTCGTGGAAGTATCTTATTTCCCCATCAATTTTGAAGGATAGTTTTGCAGCATACATCAGTGTGGGTTGGAAGTTGTTTTCCTTTAGGGCTTGGAAGACTTCACTCCAGGCTCTTCTTGCATTGAGTGTTTGAGTTGAGAAGTTCGCTGTGATCCTGATGGGCTTCCCTTGGCATGTAACTATTTTCTTTTCTCTGGCTGCTTTCAGGATTTCATTCTTTTTTTGGATATCTAGAACTTTTATGATTAAATGTCTAGATGTAGATTTTTTCCTGTCTTGGGCATGTGGCATTCTGTACACTTCATATATTTGTATGTCCAATTCTTGACCTTTTTCTGTGAAGTTTTCTGCCATTATCTGTGTGAATAGCTTTTGAATGTCTTTAGCATTGTCTCCTGCTTCCTCAGTGACTCCAATCAATCTTATGTTATTCTTCTTTGAATCATCTAGGAGCTGTTGGATTGACTTTTCATTATCGCTTGCTTTTTTTTTCCGTAGATTATGCCTTTCCCATTCATTGGTTGAGATCCTGTCTTCTAGGTCTGAAATTTGGTCTTCTGCCAAATTCATTCTATTGCGCAAACTTTCATTTTTTTCTTAATTTCCTGGACTTCTGCTTGTAGGTGTTGAAAAGGATCCAGTGCTTTTGCTATCTTGGATTCTTTCAACTCCATGATTTCCTCTTTAGCTTTATTAATCATCATGTTGACAGTGTCTAATATCTCTGCTTTTATCTGAGAGATCAGTTCTGATTTCCATTTTACTACATATCTTTGGTTACCATTTCCAAGGTCCCTGGAGACTTGGCTTCACATTTCTCTATTTCCCTTCCCCCTGTGTTACTTGGAGGTGAGGATCTTTGTGTCTGAGATTTTGAGTGTTTCCTCATCTCTGTCCTTCCCTGTTTTCTGGTGCTGTTTGTTGCAAGTCACTTTCCTCCTAATAGTTAGGAACCTTAAAATATCAGTGTTTCCTGGGTTGTTCTTTGCAGTCTGTATTGGGACCTAAAGAAAAACCCGTAGTTCTGGCATACCATATGAGGCATTCAATCAATACAGTGGGAACACCTTCTCTTGTCTGCTTTAGAGGCAGGGAGACTGTGGCTCCTGAATTGCTACAATGGCACAGTCTGAGGTTGCAATGGGCCCACCTGCTCAGCAATACAGAGTCTCTGGGATCAGTTGTGCAGCCAACCTGGAGGCCAGTAGGCTATAGGCCCTGTGCAGTTACAATGGTAGGGGCTGTTGTTCCACAGGCCCACCTACTCACCAATACAAGCTGACTGGATGTGCTTCTGCAGTTACTGTGGAGGAAGTCAGACTCTGACCTGCTAACCTCAGTCCCTGGGCACTCATCCGGCATAGGCCTGGAAGCCAGCAAGCTCCAACCCCGGCACAGCTTCAGTGATGCAGACTCAGTGCCGCAGTCGCCGTTTCTCTAGCCGTCCGCTGCTAAACTCAGTCCCTGGGCATTCTTCCGGCATGGGCCTGCAGGCCAGTACGCTCCAACCCCAGCGCAGATTCGTTGGCACAGTCACCATTTCCCAAGCCACCCACTGCTAACCTCAGTCCCTGGGCGCTCTTCCAGTGTGGCCCTGGAGGCCAGTAAGCTCCAACCCCAGCGCAGATTCTGTGCTTATAATTCTTTCAGCTCTCAGAAGAAAGCCCCTACTTCCTGATACCTTATTCACGTTGAAAGGAAGAAGACAGCTATATTTGTGCTTTAAACTAAATAAAATTTAAATCCCTACAGAAAATGTATTTTTAGTACAAAGTTAAGATTTAAGTTTGAGTGGGAGTTGGCTTTAATTAAGCCATCAGGATGCACAGGCATCTGACTTAGTTTACACTATTTGCACATGGAATGTTAGTGTTTGGTCGCACTGGTAGAATTGTGTCCATTCATGCAGAAGGCATGCAGTGAAGACCCCGTGTTTATAGTATTTGCAAACTATCCCTGCATCCACATGGCATCCAGTCACTATGGATGCATTCAGGTTTTGAAGCTAAACAGACTCTATTTTAGAAGTCAGTTAACAGGGATTCTGCCAAGACCCTCATTGTGAAAGGGCAAAATCAAGCAAACAACCATTTTGTATCATACAGGTTGAGGGCTTTTATCTGTTATACTAGCTTCCAGACCTACAGTGCAAGAGGTTTCGGGCTGAAGCAGCCACCAGCCAGATTGCTACCTTCCTGGGTTTTTTAGAAATATACAGGAATGGAGGAGCCAAGACTAGCAGAAGAAACTGCTACTCATGGAGTCTCCTGGCCATTTGCTGCTCACAGGGTGTCCTGGTGCTTCGCCTACCAGCTTGCTTTGATGTCAACCCTGGAGTCCTCCTCACTTGCCTCCTCTTCACTCTCACTGTCTTGAGTCTTTATCTGAACCCAGTGGTCATGCAGGCCCCATTGGGTGTCTTCTTGACAGCCAGCCCATCCTTCTCTCCACCCTCTTCAGTCGTAAATCCATTTTTAAGGTATTCATCTTCTCTTATTAAACAAGGGAATGTTTAGCTTTGAAAAGTGTTCCTGGGTGTGTATAAATAGCAACTTCAGGCTCCTTAAAATGACTCATTTAAGTGTGAGAGTAGGATATTAATCTAGTCAGAAGTCACAAAGAAAAGGGAGTTGCATAAGGCGATGACTGAAAAAGGTTTTTACTTCTTACAAAGAGAACTGAGAAGTAAACTTTCCTGGATGCTGGATGAGTGTGCAGGTTCTGGAGTGAGTGCAGCCCCCTTAAGGTTATGAAGAATTCTCTTCTGACAACAGTCCTGCATTTAGGTATGAAGATAAAAATGACCTGGGTTTTAGATTATATTTTTGAATTGTTGAGTTAATCAACCACTAACTGTGGAGTTCTTGTTAGGTGAGACGAAACATTTTACTTATAGTTAAACTCAATAAATTAGATTTTTCTATTGCTTGCACCCAGAGCAGCCAAAATACTTTTATTTTCCCAAAGCAAACTGATTATTGTTACTCATGTTTAACATTTCTATGTCACAAGAAAAATCCAAATTCCTGAATACAGTCTGTGAGACTTCCAAAATCCAGCTCATGTCTGTTTTTTTTTTTTTAAACAAGGTCTCACTTTTTGTAGTTCAGGCTGGCTCTGAGCTCAACCTTGAACTCACAGAAATCCTCCTGTCTCTGCCTCCCAAGTGCTGGGATTACAAGCATGAGCCGCTATGTCTGGCACTGTTGTATGTGGTTAGAGGGAATGAAACTTGGGTCCTTGCACTTACAAAGCAGGTCCTGCAACTACTGAGCTAAATCCTTAGCCCATGTTCCTGTTTTTTAAACCTTAAATCTTTTTGATCTTCAGGCACAACAGTGCCTAAACTAAGGGATTTTTGTAGGTCACAAGTCCACCATGGTCTCTCTGTGTACAGTGGCTTTACACAGGCTCAGGTATCTTCCTGCAATGTGCTTGGCAGAATGTGGTGCCCACCTTGGTTTGTCTAGAGAATTTTCTGTCACTTTCTTTTCTGGATTCAGGTCAGATATCACCTCCTGAGGTGAAATTCTCTGATTTCTTCTGCTTAGTCCCTCCCTGTGACCCATGAGCATTCTCCACCGTAGTGTCACCTTTCTGTACCTTAGGAACCATCCCAGAAGGTACAGCTGTGAACCTAGAGGCTTGTCAAGGCATTGCTGAGTTCAGGATACTTAATAGCTTTAACTGATATGACAGCAGGATCTAGTTTAGAAAGAAGAGGTCTCATCACTCCAGGTTAAATATGCTTTTCGTTTGATGTTCCTTTTTATAGTCCCAATTCATTCAGTATCCAACTGTCCTCTTCATCACCATGGTAACCCACAGACCATAACTGTTGGAAACTGTGATCAGTGCTTTATTTACATTTTTTTTTGAGACAGTGTCTCGCCTTGTGGTTCAGGCTGGCACTCAGCTCAGCCTCAAACTCACACCACAGCAATCCTCCTGCCTCTGTCTCCAGAGTGCTGGGATTACAGGCGTGAGCCACCATGCCCGGCACTGTGGTATGTGGTAGTGGTTGCTGCTGGGCGTGAGTCTCCACTCCCAGTATTGTATGTGGTTACTGGGGATGAAACCTGAGTACTTGCGCTTACAGACAGATGCCGGAACCACTGAGCTAAATCCCTGGCCCCTTTATTTACTTTTTTAATTGATGTAACAAAATACCTGATACCAAAAGTTAAGGAAAAAAGGACTATTGTGTTCACAATTTATAAAGGTTCTTTCCATAATTTGCTGGCTCCTAGACAGCATGGCAGAAGGGTAACAGTTCATGGCAGAAGACAGCAGAAGGAAAAATAGAGAAGGAAAGCTTCCTCTTCTCCTGTATTTTTCCAGGTTACCAGGATTAGAGTGGTTCCATACCTATCAGTGGGCTGATTTAGTAATCATGTACCTTTCATTCCAGCATCACACACTCTAGATTCAGTCACCTCTGAAAAAGCCCCACCTATACCTGCACAAGGTTTTGGGAAAAAATCTAGATACACATCATAACAATCAGCAAAGGAAGAAAATGACTGCGTCGGACAGGAGGCCTCTTACACTGTGGCTGTGGTCCTTACTGGTTTAGGACAGTGGTGTCAAGTTGTCTGAGCATGATGGCTACAAGCTGTCCTCCTGGCTCCACTGCATTCATGGAGGAAGGCAGAGAACTTGCCTTACTCTTCTGTTGCCTAATCATCCAAGTAAGTGGCAAAGGTAGGGCTGATATTGGGCTTGTTGTCACTTCTGAATGTGTTATAGTGGACAAACATGTTAATTCACAAAAATGAAGCTGAAGGGTTCAAGGAGGGATGAGGCAAGGCCGGTCTTGGGTAAAGTGGGGGATCCTTCTGGGCCAGCAGCTGGGCACCTTGTGTAGCTCATTCCAGCCCATGTTACAATCACCTATTTTTATTTCGTAGCAGGGCAATGGCTGGGTCAAATGGGACCTCCAATCCTAGCTTTTTGAGGAATCTCCAAACTGATCTCCACAGGTGTTATACAAGTCTCCACTCCCACCAACAGTGGAGAAGGGCTTCTTCTTCTCCACAGCCTTGCCAACATTTGTTGCTGGCTAAATCTGAAATGGCAGCCATTCTGTGTGGAGTGAGATGAAATCTCAGTGTTGTTTTCATCTGCATCTCTCGAATGACTAATGATGTTGAGCATTTCTTCATATGCTTCTTAGCTGCTCTTACTTCTTCCTCTGAAAAGTGTCTGCTCATTTCAGATGCCCATTTTTGAATTGGGTGATTAAATTTGGGTGGGCTGATTTTTTGAGCTCTTTATATATTCTAGATAGTAGCCCTTTGTCTGAGGAACAGCTGGTAAAGATGTTTTCCTACATTGTTGGTTGCCTTTTTGCTCTGTTAGTGGTTTCTTTGCTGTGCAGAAGCTTTTTAAAAGAATGAGGTCCCATTTGTTGATTTCTTTAGCCAATTCCTGTGCTATAGAAGTTTTGTTCATGAAGTCTTTCCCTAAGCCAATGTCTTTCAGAGTTTTACCTAACCTGTTTTGCAGTAGGTTTAGAGTGTCTGTTTTAATATTTAGGTCTCTTATTCACTTTGATTTTAGCTTGGTACACAGTGAAAGAGTTAGATCTAGTTTTAGCCTTTGGCAAGTTAAAACCCAGGTTTTCCAGCACCATTTGTTAAAGAGGCTATCTCTCCTCCATTGAGGATTTTTGGCTCCTTTGTCAAAGATGAGGTGGCGCAGTGTATCTGGAGTAGTTTATGGATCTTCTAGTCTACTCTATTGATCCTCAGATATATTACTTTGCGAGTACCATGTTTTTAACACAGTGGCTTTATAGTATAGTTTCAGGTGCAGAGTTGTAATACCCCCCATCATGTCCCTTTTGATTAGAATTGCTTTGGCTATTTTAGGTCTTTTGTGGTTCCAGATGAAAGTTTGAATTTTTTTCTCTAGATCTGTGAAATATGCTGTTGGGATTTGAATCGGGATTGTGTTGAATGTGTAGAGTAGTTTTGGGAGTATAGCCTTTTTGACAATATTGGTTCTTCCTACCCAGGAGCAAGGTATGTCTTTCCATTCTTTGATATCATCTTCTATGTCCTTTTCCAGAGTGCTATAGTTTTCAGAGTAGAGGTCTTTCCCCTCCTTTGTTAGATTGATTCCTAGATATTTTATTTTTGGGGGTGCTACTGTGATAGGGACTGACTCTCCAATTTCTATCTCAGTGGCTCTACTGTTTGTGTATATGAAGGCTATTGATTTTTGAACATTGACCTTGTAACCAGCTACACGGCTAACATTGGAGATTAGGTCCAGCAGCTTTTTAATTGAGTTTTTAAAATCCTCTACATAGAGTATCATGTCATCATCAAATACTCAGAATTTAACTTCTTCTTTTCCAATCTTTATTTCTTTTATTTCTTTCTCTTGCTTAATTGCTATGGCTAATATTTCCAGAACTATATTGAACAGAAGTGGTGAGAGAGGACATCCTTGTCTTATTTCTGATCTTAGCGTGAAAGTTTTCAATTTTTGACCATTTAATATGATACTGGCTGATGATTTCTCATAGGCAGCTTTTATTAGCTTGAGATAGAGACCATCTATTACAATCTTCTGTAGGGTTTTCGACATAAATGGGTGTTGTATTTTGTCAAACGCTTTTTCTGCATCAATTGAGATGACCATAAGATTTTGGTCCTTAAGCCTGTTAATATAGTGTGTAATATTTATTGATTTACATATGTAAAACCATCCTTGCATCCCTGGGATGAATCCAACTTGGTCAGAGTGTATAATCGTTTTGATAATTCTCTGTATTCTGTTTGGATGATCTTATTGAGGATTATTGTATCGATGTTCATTAGGGATACTGGCCTATAGCTCTCTTTTATGGTTAGGTGTCTCTCCGCTTTTGGAATCAGGGTAATGGTTGCTTCCAGGAATGAGTTTGGGAGTACTGCTTCCCTTTCAATTTCATTGAAAAGTTTCAGAAGTAGAGACACAAACTCTTCTTTAAAAGTTTTATAGAATTCAGCATTAAAACCATCAGGTCCAGGGCTTTTCTTTGTTGGCTAGTTTATAATTACATTTTCAATTTCACAGCTTGTTATTGGGGCATTTAACATTTCTATATCTTCTTTATTCACCTTTGGCATTTCGTATGTGTCTAGAAATCTATCCGTTTCTTCTACATTTTCCATTTTATTGAAGTATAAATTTTCAAAGTAGGTGTTTATTACCCTCTGGATTTCCTCTGGGTCGGTAGTAATTTCTCCATTCTCATTCCTAATAGCATAGATATGAGCCTTTTCCTTCCTTTCTTTAATGAGGGTTCTCAATTTTGTTTATCCTCTCAAAGAACCAACTTTTCAATTCACTGATTTTTTTAAACCATTCTCTTGGTTTCTATTGCATTAATTTCTGCCCTGATCTTTATAATTTCTTGCCTATTGCGAGCTTTGGGTTTGTTTTGCTCCTCTCCTTCTAGTCGCTTCAGGTTCAGCATTAAATAGTGTATTTGAGCTTGCTCAATTTTCTGGATGTAGGCTTTCACAGCTATGAATTTTCCTTGTAGAACTGCTTTCAATGTGTCTCATGAATTTCTATAAGTTGTACTGGGGTTATTGTTTAGTTGTAAGAATTGCTCAATTTCTTCTCTAATTTCTTCTGTGACCATTGATTGGACAACAGAGTGTTGTTCAGTTTCCATGTGTTTGTGAAGATCCTGGGCTTTCCTTTGCTATTCAGCTCCAATTTCAGGGAACTATTCTCTGACATTACACAAGGGATAACTTCAATCCCTTTATATTTGCTTAAACCTATTCTATGCATTAGCATATGGTCTATTTCGGAGAATGATCCATGAGCAGCAGAGAAGAATGTAAATTCTGACTTTGTGGAGTGAAATACTCTGTAGGCAACTATTAAGTCCATTTGCTGAAGAGTCTGATCGAGCTCACAGATTTCCTTAGAGACTTTTTGTCCAATCGATCTGTCTCTTTGTGACAGTGGGGTATTGAGGTCCCCTACTATTATTGTATTGGAGTTTATCTGATTTTTCAAGTTCATTAATATTTGGTTTATATAGTTGGGTGCATTAGAATTTGGAGCATAGATATTTAAGATTGTGATTTCTGTCTCTTGGATTTTTCCCTGAACTAAAAGATAGTGTCCATCTTTATCTCTCTTTATCAGATTTGGCTTGAAGTCTATTCTGCCTGCAAATAAAATCGCCACTCCTGCTTCCTTGCTGTTTCCAGTCACATGGAGTATTGTTTTCCATCCCTTTACTTTTAGTCCATGGGTTTCTTTCTGAATTAGGTGTGTTTCTTGTATACAGGAGATTGTAGGATTTTGCTTTTTGATCCACTCTGCCAGTCTGCATCTCTTAATTGGCGCGTTGAGTCCATTGACATTAATTGTTATGACTGGTGTGGGTAAATTTAGTGCTGCCATGTATTCCTGTTCTGGGCTGTGTTATTCTTTTCCCCTTTTCCCATCAGTTTCTTGTTTAGTCCCATGGGTTGAGTTGGTTAGGTCTCATGAATTTGTAACTTTCCTTATTTTTCTCCAAGATATCCTTTAAAATGTTTTGGAGCACAGGTTTTGTATTTGTGAAGTTTTTCAAGTTTTATTTTTCATGGAAGTATCTTATTTCCCCATCAATTTTCAAGGATAGTTTTGCAGGATACATCAGTCTGGGTTGGAAGTTGTTTTCCTGTAGGGCTTTAAAGACTTCACTCCAGGTTCTTGTTGCATTGAGTGTTTGAATTGAGAAGTCCGCTGTGATCCTGATCGGCTTTCCTTGGCATGTAACTGTTTTCTTTTCTCTGGCTGCTTTCAGGATTTCATTCTGTTTTTGGATATCTGGGACTTTTATGATTATATGCCTAGATGTAGATTTTTCACGTCACAGGAATGTGGTGTTCTGTATGCTTCATATATTTGTATGTCCAATTCTTTACCTTTTTCTGTTAAGTTTTCTGCCATTATCTTTGTGAATAGCTTTTTGATATCTTTAGCATTGTCTCTTGCTTCCTCACTGACTCCAATCAACCTTATGTTATTCTTCTTTGAATCATCTAGGAGCTGTTGGATTGACTTTTCATTATTGCTTGCTTTTTTCCATAGATTATGCCTTTCCAGTTCATTGGTTGAGATCCTGTCTTCTAGGTCTGAAATTCGGTCTTCTGCCAAAATCATTCTATTGTGCAAACTTTCATTTACTTTCTTAATTTCCTGGGCTTCTGCTTATAGGTGTTTAAAAGGTTCCATTGCTTTTGCTATCTTGGATTCTATCAACTCCGTGATTTCCTCTTTAGCTTTATTAATCATCATGTTGACAGTGTCTAATATCTCTGCTTTCATCTCAGAGATCAGTCCTGATTTCCATTTTAGTAGATCTGCTTTGGTTACCATATCCGAGGACCCTGGAGACTGGCCTTCAAAGTTCTGTATTTCCCTTCCCCGTGTGTTATCTTGAGGTGAGGATCTTTGTGTCTTAGAATTTGAGTGTTTCCTCTTCTCTGAGTGTTTGTCGTTGCTGTTGTTTTTGACTTTGTAACTGCTGTTTTTTGGTGATGTTTATTGCAAGTCTCTTTCCTCCTAATAGTTAGGAACCTTAAGATATCAGTGTTTCCTGGGTTGTTCTTTACCGTCTGTATTGGGACCCAAAGGAAAATTCCTATTTCTGGCACACCATATGAGGCACTCAATCAATACATTCAGAACACCTTCTCCTGTCTGCTTTAGAGGCAGGAAGACTCTGGCTCCTTCACTGCTACAATGGTCCTGCCTTAGGTTCCAGTGGGCCCACCTGCTCACCAATACAGAGTCTTGGGCTCACTTGTGCAGTCAGCCTGGAGCCCAGTAGGCTGTAGGCCCTGTTCAGCTGCAATGTTACTGGCTGATGTTCCAACAGGCCCACCTACTCACCAATACATGGACACTGGATGTGCTTCTGCAGTTGGTGTGGAGAAAGTCAGACTCTGACCTGCTAAACTCAATCCTTCGTCGCTCTTGGTGTGTTGGGCTGGAGGCCAGTAAGCTCAAACCTTGGTGCTCTTTTTTTTTTTTTTAATCTTTTTTTGTACATTACATATATGAATCATGATTGCACTCCATAATGGGGATTTGTACCAGTAGAAGACACAATTTAATTCTCATTTTTTACCATAGTCCTACCCAAACTACTGCCCCACCATATACATAAAATTTTTTTCCTTACTTTTTTGTTATAATCTCATTATTTTCCCCCTTCACCCTATTTTACTTTGAGCATTTTCTATTTCACAATATATAACATACAATTCTAGGACTCATTTGCATCTTTATTTTCTCACACCAGAGAAAAGATGTGATATGTACCTATCTGTGACCTATTTATTTCACTTATGAGGATATCCTCAAGGTATGGACATGACTCTTTTTTGATGCCTTGGTACTCTTGCTCTTGAAGGGCGACTTCTATGCTGAGTGCTGACCCCAGCTCAGAAAGGTGCACCTGACACCAAGCTGATGCCATCTTAAAGACTCAGAAGTAGTCTAAAGCTGGTATGGAGAAGCAAATAGAGAAAGTAGCTCAGAAATAAAGATAAAGACACATTGATCGTGGTGAGCTGAAAATGAAAGACTAGAAATAGCAGTCAGAAGGGTATATAGATGGGCTGGAGAAAGAATAAAGCAGATGAACAGAGGACAGTGAAAGAGAAGTTCAAGTCTGATTGGGTCAAGTATGCTGCATGTGTGTCTCCTAGCTAGGAGACACTCAAAGGAGTTTAAGCATACTCACTCCCATGTGTAGAAACTGGCCTATAGCTGCTTGGGGGACTCCCATTCCTCCTCTAGTTGTGACTTTGCTTGGCCAAGAGCTAACCATAAAAGGTAAAAACTTATGCTCCACCAATCAGCTATAGCCCTGTTGCCTTTATGTGCTCAGAGCCACGCCCACTCTCCTTGTTCTACATAAGCCTATGTAGTCCTCAATAAAGACAGAAGTGTTCACTGAAACCTCCCTGGAGTCTGTGTGGTGACTCTTCACACTCACCCTTCTGGTCCAGGTCTCTGAACCTGATCCTCAGCTGTGTACCACCCTGACGCCGAGGATGACTACAGGATAAGAGATGAACAACTTTAGCTGTGGAGAAGGGGCCATCAAAGCTACTCTCTCAACCCAAGAGAAAACAGGATCGTGGGAGCTAAGTGACTCCCCCAAGACCACAGAGCATGTGGGTGCAAGAGTCAGGGTCAAGATCCACATGCGCCTGTCTCCCAAACCCATAAAGAACCCCAAAGAGAAAAAAGACTGCAAATGTAAACAACAGGAAAGATGTTACTTACTGTTCTCCAAGTGAATGTGTAGTGTCGCCTAAGGAGATATAGGATCTCTCTGGTGTATAAAATGATGTTAATATTTATAACAATAGCTAACATTTATTGGGCACTTATTGTGTGCCAAGCTCTGTTCTAAGTACTTTCCATGAATTATCTCATTTTAGGAGACTTTACTGCTTACTCCATTGCAGCACTTATTTTTCCGTAAGTTACTCTCTAGGAATCAGGGCTGATTGCTAATGCACACTCATTTTTCAAAGCACCCTCTGGTGTGGCTGCCGTGCGTCTTCCTCTAGCTCTAGGATCTGCATATATTTTACTTTGTTTCTTTAGTCCTTCCTCGACACAACTAATGGGAAGAACATCAGGGACAAGTTAAGCAACCAAACCAGAACTAAATTATTAGCAAGATGATTACACATAATCATTACGCATGTAAAAGTGTGTGAGATTTTTTTCAAAGAATTTTCAGGTATTATATCATTTTTATTGCACTTATCTCTGAGATATTGTTGTGGCAGCCAGTCTGTCTGATTGGAAGCAAAGAATCCCCTGCAGTTGGGGATTCACTGAGGGGTGGTTTTCCCGACCTCTCTGGCTATGATCACAGACCCCATAGTGGTGGTTTATAACATGGTGAATCGGTACTTCACTGCCAGTCTTACCTGGTGTGGTATAGTTGCTCTGAGCAGAACTCCATCTAGACTGGCCTATTCCTATTCTTCTTGCCATTTGAAAGCCTTAGCCAGCTTAAGCTGACCTGGGCCTTCAGTCTTGCATTCTTACTCTGTCATGGGGTTTAGCAAGCTGGAGACAACAGTCTTTTTCTCCTATTGTATGACTCATTTTGTGTTTCTTTGGTCATGTCTGCATATATTTTTCCCTCTACCTACCTGTTTGTTTATTTTTTTTAATTATCTTTATTGGTACATTAAATATACACATCATGATTGCACTCCATAATGGGGATTTGTACCAGTATAAGACACTGGGCACTTATTAAGCTTTTTAAAACACAACTTAATTCTCATTTTTTCCCATAGCCCACCCACCCTACCACCCCCCCATATATATAAAATTTGTTTCCTTACTTTTTTGTTACAATCTCAACATTGTCCCCTTTCACCTTATTTTACATTGAGCATTTTCTATTTCACAATATATAACATACAATGCTAGGACTCATTTACATCTTCATTTTCTCATACCAGA
>PVIR01036764.1:0-15596 GCA_004026965.1 Petromus typicus | reverse complement strand
GGTAACCATATGCAATGCTGGGCATGGAGACTCAACGCCCAGCAGCAACCAGTACCACACACCACAGTGCCGGGCGTGGTGGCTCACGCCTGTAATTCCAGCACTTGGGAGGCAGAGGCAGGAGGATTGCTGTGATGTGAGTTTGAGGCTGAGCTCAGGGCCAGCCTGAACCACAAAGTGAGACCCTGTCTCAAAAAAACAAAAACAAAAACAAAAAAAGATTTTCTGTGTACAGGGCTATAGTACATGCTAATACAGATGGTTTTACTTTTCAGTATGACGACCTAACTTAAAATCAGGTTTTCCTCCCTTACTGGATTGATGATAAGCTGTAATCCAATTCTCTTTTCCCTATTCTTTACTGCTTTCTTTCTGATGAGCAGCTTTCTTCTTGTTTTATTTTTATTTCTTTGGTAGATTTTGAAAGACTCATTGTTTTCTTATGTTTTTGTAGTGATTATAACATGCATTTTAATTTGTAAAAGTATTTCAAGTTGATATTAAAACTTAGTTATATATAAACATTTTGCTCTAATATAGTTCCATTTCTTTTTTGTTAATTGCCATATATATTTTCATGTATTTCAGCCCCTCTGTACAGTTTTATAATCACTTTGTGAGTTTGCACATCTTTTAGATTAAAGAAAAATCATTTTTATGTGGTCTTATATATATTTGTGTATTTACCTTTCCTGTTGGTCTTTATCTCTTCTGGTCAATTGGTGTCATGATATGCTGTATTTTCCTTTAAGCCTAAAGGACCTGTATAGTATTTCTGGCAGTGCAAACCTTGGAATGCTTTCATTTTTTTTGAAGGATAGTTTTGTTGGATATAGAATTTTGATTTGACAGAAATTGACTCCTTCATTAATTTGTTTTTGTTTTTGCATAGCTGGGAATGGAACCCAGAGTCCTGTGCATGCTAGGCAAGTGCCCTACCAGTGAACATATGCCATCTAGCTGTCTAGATTATTTCTAATATGTTATCCCAAAGACCCCTGGCCTCTGTTGCTTCTGGTGAAAAAGAGATGTTGATCATATATATATATATATATATATATATATATATATATTTTTTTTTTTTTTTTTTTTTTTTTTTTTTTTTTTTTTTTTTTTTTAAGGTTTTTTGAGACAGGGTCTCGCTTTGTAGTTCAGGCTGGCCCTTGCTCAGCCTCAAACTCACATCACAGCAATCCTGCCTCTGCCTCCCGAGTGCTGGGATTACTGGCGTGAGCCACCACGCCCGGCACTGTGGTGTGTGGTACTGGTTGCTGCTGGGCGTGAGTGTCCACGCCCAGTATGGTATGTGGTTACCGGGGATCGAACCCGGGTCCTCGTGCTTGCAAGACAGGCGCTGGAACCACTGAGCTAACTCCCCGGCCGAGATGTTGATTATATTGATGTTCCCCGGTGAGCTGTTTTTCTCTCCATACTTTAAAAATTTTTGTCTCTTTGTTTCGCCACTTTGACTGTGTTATGTCTAAGTATGGATTTCTGTTTTGTTCACCATTTGTGGATATGTGTTGGGCTTCTTAGATATGTAAAATGATGTTTTTCATCAATTGGGATGTTTTTGACCACATATTTTTTTTCTGACCTCTTTCTTCTCTTCTATATTTCCCATCATTTCTGTGTTGCTCATGCTGATATCTCTCCTCCTCTCTTTGAGAGTCTGTTTATTTTTATTCAGTCTTTTTGTTCTCTTTCAGATCGTTCTGTTGAGCTACCATTAAGCCCACTTATTCTTTCTTCTGTCATCTCAAATCTGTTGAGCCCTCCAGTGAATTTTTCATTTCAGTTACTATAATATTGTATGTCAGCCTCATTTCTATTTATCGTCTCTCTAATTCCTTAAACATGATTTTCCTTTGTCTTTGGACATACTTGGAATAGCTCCTTGAAGACTTTTTCTGCTAAGTCTAATTTCTGAACATTCTCAAAGACAAATTCTATTACTGCTTCTTTTCCTGAATGAGGATCATACAATTATTTCTTTATATGTCTTACAATTTTTGTTGAAATATGGCTGTTTTTGATTATAAAGCAGCTCTACATTCTAAATACTCCCTCACCAGGCCGTCGCCACTGTGGCTGTTTTTCAAGTTTAGTTTTATTTGTTTCATGACTTTCCTGGGCCAGTTCTATGGAGTTGCCTACCTGTGATTTGGAAAGTGAGGCTTCTCCCCCTTTAAAATTCCTGTTTTAACTTCAAACATAATTTATTAGGGGTTGCCCTTGGTTCAGCGTGGCTGAATGGTCAGTTAATGCTTAGTCAGGATTGAGACACCTTAAGCCAGTAAGGTATCCATCTTTTCCCAGTGGATCTGTGTGTGGTTTGGGGAATACTTTCGGAGTTGAAGCAGTTTGTGTCTGCACAACTCTTACTTTTTGCCTGGCCATCAGGTGTGTCTCCTGCGCACTTTGAAGGCTAGGATCTTATCTTCACAGTCGTACGTGGGAGCTTACTGCATTTCATTCCCTAGATCAGGGGTGGTGAGTCTGTGCTGTACCACAGCACGCAGAGCTCTGTCCGCACGCAAGCCAAGCTGCCCCAGCTGCGTCCCAGCGGCAGAGCATTGGATAATGGCACACATGGGGGTCATGTGGGCACTTTGTGATATCTAAGTGGGTTTGGGGTTGCAGTTTGGGCACTCAGTCTCTAAAAGGTTTGCCAACACTGCCCTACATCCTCCTGTTAAACCTCTAGGTAGTTTGCAGGTCTGCTGCCCCTGTCAGCAAGTTTGTAACAACAGTCCAGCTGGGACATGGGTCTGCCCCATGTGTTTACCACTCAGATTACTGCTGTTCCAACAACACTGAGCAGTGTAGGGTTGTCCTTGTTTTGCTCCAAGTCCATTGTGCCCCCTCCAGCAGCAGAGTTTTCATGGCTTACAATGCTTTGCTCAAACTGACAAGCGGATACATGTGACGCTATTAGCTCCTAGTGAAACATCACGTATTTCCACTGTTCTTACTTGAAGTTCAGCTGTTTCCTTTTTTTTTTTTTAGGTTTTTTGAGACAGGGTCCCCCTTTGTAGTTCAGGCTGGCCCTGAATTCAGTCTCAAACTCACATCACAGCAATCCTCCTGCCTCTCCCTCCCGAGTGCTGGGATTATAGGCGTGAGCCACCATGCCCGGCTCTGTGGTATGTAATTGCTGCTGGGCGTGAGTCTTCACGCCCAGTATTGCATGTGGTTAGTAGGGGATTGAACCCAGGGCCTTGCGTTTGCAAGACAGGTGCGGGAACCACTGAGCTAAATCCCCGGCCCAATTCAGCTGTTTTCTTGAACACATACTTCTCAAATTGTTAGCTGCTTTTGGTTGATTTCACATGGCTGTGTTGACAATCATGTATGATTTTACTGGATTTTTAAAATTTTTTAATATTGGAGATTGAAGTAAGGCCTTTGCACTGGGCTACATTTCCAGCTCTTTTTAATTATTTTTGACTAATTATTAATTTTGGTTTTGTGAGACAAAGTCTTGCTGTGTAATTCAGGCTGGCCTCAAGCTTGTGGTAGTCCTCCTGCCTCAGCCTCATGAGAGCTGGGATCGTAGCCAAGTGCTACTACTGCTGGCAACTGTTTTGACTTTTGATTTCATCTTTAAGCTATATCTAATCGTCTTTTCAAATGCACAAGTTTCACATATATAGCCCTAGTTACCAGGAAACTTTTAAAATTGTTGATTTTTAAAAAATTTTAATGAATTTTTACAAATACAGAAAAAGTTCCTTCATACACACACACACACACACACACACACACACACACACACACGCACACACACATGCACACACAATCTTGTTTATGTTCTGATTTTGCTCCCCTCCTCATTATTTTGACCCAGCTACTACATATCTTATCTTTTAGCTCATAAATATTTCAGTATAGGCCTAGGGATTTAGCTCAGTGGTTCTCGCGTCTGCCCTCCAAGCACAAGGTCCCTAGTTCCATCTTGGAGAATGAATCTTGTTTTCCAACAAACAACTTTATGTATACTTTTAAAATCTAATTAGTAGCATATGTTATACAAACTCCTCCTAACCTTATTTTTGGTCAGCTTGAGATTAATGGTTTTGATTTTGTCATTTCTCTTCAATGTCCAGTGACCTATGTTTTAAACATGTAGATTCATGTTTTCATAGTTTTTGTTATGAAATCTTGAGAAAAAGCACAGCAGACTGTCTCCTATCTTCTCTATCCATTTTTGTGTTTTTAGAAGCAGAGTCTTACTATACAGTTCAGGCTGGTCTTGAATATGTAGCCCAAATTGGCCTCAAATTCAAGACAGTCCTGCCCTAGCACAACAGGTGCTAGGATTACAGGTGTGAGCTACCATGCCCAGCAATTTTTGTGTCTCTGAATTCTTAATTGTATTCTGAGGCTCGTGGCATCCAACTTACTGAGGATGGTCAGATGCCACTGCAGTCCTTCTATAATACGCCTTTTATCTCCAGAGTTCCTGTCTGGGCATTGTTCTTCCTGCTTACCTCAAATGTACCTGTTATGTTGTGCTTTTTTGTGTGATAGGCACTTTGAGGAAATGTATCCATAGAGACAGCAAAATGTGATTTAACATCTTTTTTATTTGCATGGCCCAAGTATGTGCTGGCTTCAGGTTCCACCCCCTCCTCCAGCACATTTGGTCTAGGCCCAGAGAATCCCCCCACTCCCCTGCTGTGAGATCCACGATTACTGGTTTTCCTGAAATAAGTGCTAATTGGTTTTTAATTCCACTTGGATTTTAATGCTGCCCACTGCAGCTTTGGTCCAGAAACACTGATCTGTTAGGAGAAGCGTTCTGGAGGAGGAGGAATCAGTGCCACTGGGAGCTGGCAGGCTCTGTCCTTCCTCGCTTGTCACAGTGGCCTTAGGCCTCTGCCAGCCACATGTGCCCCCTGCCTCAGCCTCAGTGCAGGGTGCTTCACAGAGACTTGCTGGGGATGGCAAGGGCAAGTTTGGACAGAATAACCATGCCTCCTTCATGTGTGGGTACAGGGAAGCTGGAGGAATGTCACTTGACCAACTTGGAGTAGTGGGTTTCAGACCCCTGATCGGGCATCTAGGAGTGTCCCCGGGTCCTCTGGATGTCTCCTGCCTGTGGGCTACCTCCCCCTGCGTTGCCCATCTGGGGCCAGCTCTGTTCCCTAATCTGCTGTGGGAGAGAGTAGATCACATCGTGCCAGCCATCTGGGGTAGGGAGGTGATTTTGATCCGCCTCCACCCTCCTCCCCAGTGTCTTCTTCTGCTCAGAGTACTGTTCGTGATTGTCATTCTGCAGTGCAGCCTCCAGGAGCCTGTACTTATCTGGGCTCATTCATTTTCCTCACCTGCTCAGGTGCCGGAGGCCACTGGGGAGGGGCGGGGTGCAGGTGTCAGGTGGAGAACAGGAGTTGTGTAGGGTGGTGGTGAGACAGCTCCCACAATGCTGGGACAACAGGAACTTGAAATACAGACTCCCACTGCCACCTGGGGAATCTGGCTCAGGTGACCACACTGCCCTGGGCCTGGTGTCTTCACAGTATGAGTTTGCTAGGGCGGTTGTAACGAAGCACCACACACTGGTTGGCTTCCACAATAGACATTGATTGTCTTGGCGTTCTGGAGGGTGGCAGTCTGAGCTCAGGGTGTGGGCAGGATTGGTTCTTCTTGAGTACCATGAGGAAGACTTAATCTAGGGCCTCTGCTACCTTCTGGTGTTGGCTGGCATTGCTGATATTCCTCGGCTTGTGCTGCATCAGCCCATCTTGTCCTTCTCTTCATGTGGTATTGTCCCTGTGTTGTATGCCCATGTCCTAATTTCCCCTTCACTTGAGGACTCATTGATCATTTGGGATTTAGGGCATACCCTCTTCACGTAATGATATCTGCAGCAGTCTAATCTCCAATTGAGATCACGTTCAGAGCCACTGAAGGTTAAGACTGTAGCATGTACATTGGGGAGGAAGAGAAAGTTCGGCCCATAACTGAAAAAAGGGGGCCTTGACAATACTCTGACTGGGGTTTTATTATTAATTCATACAAGGAAAAGTACTTAGCTCAGTTCCTGTCACGTAGCTAGTGCTTGGGAAATGTTTTGTCATAATGGTGAATTCCAGTGACTTCACTCCTTGGTGGGACTCTTGTAGCCCTTGTTGGTTCCTTGCTTTTATTTTTTTCTCCAAAACCAGAAATAAACTCTTGTCGCATAAACCCTGTATGTAAATCCTCCAGTGGTTTTCCATTTCTGGCAGTCAGGATCATTTGGTCTCAGGTAACAGAACCCAAGCTGGCATGGCAAATTGAGAAATGATTGGCTTAACACACTTGAAGTCTAGGGATATCTGCAGAGTGCAAATAATGTCATTTCCAATACTTTTTCCTTTCCATCTCTCAGTTGGTTTCAGTCTCAAATTGGCTGTTCTGTGGTAGTTACAAGTTGATTATAACTCTAGCCTCAAATTACAAGGTACAGGTCCAGAGGAAAGGGAGGGCCCCACCCCCTCTGTGTGGGAACTTCTGCAGAAGGTCTGAAATTCTGTGTGACCCAGCTTAGGTCATGTCCAGCTCTTACCATCAGTGTGACCAGAGGAATGTAGGATGCATTGAGTGGCTTAGCCTCATCCACGTCTCATAACCTGAAAGCAGGGGCCATTTGAGTTTCAAGTGAAAAGTAGTATCATTTTTAGGAGAAGAGAGTGGATGCCAATGGAGAACCTATGAATTGTCTGCTAATATAATCTGAGATAACATTAAACCCTTACGATAGCCCCTCAGTGCACCCCTTGCCAGCCTGGCCCATAGCACTCTGGCCAGTCTTTCATTTAATTTCTCAAAGAAGCCACACTTTCTTCTTGCTTTTGTACGTGCCCTTCCCTGTGCTTGAGATGCTTTTCCTGATTGCTTTTTCTCCCAGCCTCCTCTTTGCCTTAGATCTCAACTTACATATCAAGTCTCCTGAAGCCCTCTGGACCATCATGAAGCTGAGATAGGCCCCTTGTTATTCTTGCCTGGCAAAGCTTCAGAGCAGTTATCATAATATTTAATTACATGTTATGTTTGTCTTCATATGTTTAATGTGTATCTTCCACACTGAGCTGGAAGTCCCAGGAGGTCAAGCCCAAGCTTGTCTTTTTCTTTTACATTGCATCCTTGATATGTATTAGATGCTTAAAAAAAAAAAAAAACAAAAAAAACCCCCAAAAACAACAGCAGCAGCAACAAAAAACAAAACCAAAAAGCTTTATTCAATGAATGTGGTTGAAGTAGAGTGGTTTACCTACTTAAAATATGATTATTGTATCACTGAACTGGAGCAGGGAATGAAGTTCTGGTCGGAAGTTTTTAAAAGCCTGGCAGTGAAATTTCAAAGTGAGAGTTTTATAAGTAGATTATGCTTCAGCCATATTTTTATAGGCTGTTGACATTAGTGGTGCACAAGGTGACCTACCTTTTGGAGTTTTAGGGCCAGTTGAAATGATATATCTCCAAACAATAAAAACTTTGCCATGTTACCTGGAGTCCAACAAATAACACTCATTTTTAATTAGCCTTGTAGGCATCTTGTATCTAAGGAGAAGGCAGGTTAAGCACGTTGGCACTTGGTTAGTGGAGCACCCCTAAGGAGACTCAGACTATTCTGAATCTCTGCAGTCTATCAAAGATCCTCCTGCCAGGAGCCTTTTTCCAGGTCACTGCCTTCTCGCTAAAGCCCCAGTCCTCCTTCTTCCCAAAGCCATCTGTCCAGCCCTCACTGCAAAGCGAAGAGGTCACCAGACTACTGGCATGACAGTGAAAGTGACTGACCCTCTTCTCTGGTGGGGATGTACAGGGGTGGGTGGTATATTTCATGGAAGGGAGCCTGGGCAGCCATTAGGAAAAGCTGAAACACTGTAGAATGAAGATAACCATTACTATTCACTTAACATGTTGGGTATAGATTTGTCTGTCTGCTAAGACAGACCTAGAATAACTGCAGTTTAAGCAAGAAAAATTTCTTTTTCTCTCAGGAAACTTTTTCTTTTGGTGCTGGGGATCGAACTCAGGACCTCATGCTTGCGAGGGGGGCGCTGTATCCCTGAGCTAAATCCCTGGCCCCATGGAACAAGTTTAAGAGCAAGTAGCCTAGGGCTGACTAGGCAGTGCTACCCTCCTGGGGATCCTAGTTCCCAATATCTTGTTGTTCCCCATTCTTAGGGAAGCAGCATTTGCATGGCCCAGAGTGATTCCCCAGGACCAGTACTTTCTTTTTAAAGCAAGAGATATTTTTTTTCTCTTTTTAGGTAGGGTAAATTTTATGGTAAATAAACTTCTGGAGTATCCAGTTCAGTGGTTTTTTGAGTATTCACAAGGTTGATTGGCCACGATTACAAGGTAATTGGAGAATATTTTCATCACCCCATAAAGAAATCATGAATGCATTTCCATTCCCCTCACACCCCGTGCCTATGAATTTGTCTATATTCTGGAATTCTGGTATAAATGGAATAATAATATGATATCTCTTTGTGTATGGCTTCTTTCACTTAGCACAATTTGTTGTTTGCAGTGCTGGAACTTGAACCCAGGGCTTCCTGTGCTCTAGGCAAGTGGTCTACCTCTGAACCATACCTCTAGCTGTGAGCATAATGATTTTAGGTTAATTTATCTTCTGTATGAGTCAGTATTTCATTTCCTTTTATAGGCTGAATAATATCCCACTATGTGGATATACCACCCTTTATGTATGTCTATTTATTAGTTTGAACCTTTGGTTGTTTTCTACCTTCTAGCTGCTGTAAGTAACACTGCTAGGAATTTTGTATATGGGTTGTATTTTTCAGCTCTTTTGGATATATACCTAAGAATGGGATTGCTAAGTCATGTAGTAACTATACTTTTTGAAGAATAAGGCAGAAGTTACTAACATTTGTGTACTTAGGACTTTGACATCTTTTACAGTCATGTTTTTAAATTAAATGAAAATACAAAGGAATGCAGTTAAGTTGAAATACAAATTTTGAAATATGAATATGAATTTGTGGTATAGAATGGCAAAATTCAGTGATGATCTAATAATTACCATAATTTCCAAGTAATAAAAGGCATAAATACTTTTTTGAAATATCATAAAGAAATTGTAATGTGAGGGCCAGGGATTTAGCTCAGTGGTTCCGGCACCTGTCTTGCAAGCGCAAGGACCCAGGTTTGATCCCTGGTAACCACATACCTATACTGGGTATGGAGACTCATGCCCAACAGCAACCAGTACCACATACCACAGTGCTGGCCCTGGTGGCTCACGCCTGTAATCCCAGCACTCGGGAGGCAGAGGCAGGAGGATTGCTGTGATGAGTTTGAGGCTGAGCTCAGGGCCAGCCTGAACTACAAAGCGAGACCCTGTCTCAAAAAAAAAAAAAACACCAAAAAATGAAAAGAAATTGTAATGTGATAATAATGCCTGTGGTTTCTATTGGTGATAGGTATAAATTGATAATTAAAGGAAATGCTGAATTTTTAGTTAGAGATTAGTGAAAATAAAAAGGCAGTTCCACCCTCTTTGTATTAATAAAGTTCTTGAATTCTTCTGTATTTCAGAGGACATGACCCAGAAGTTACACACACTTCCCTTGTTTCTATCCCATTGATCTGAACTTAGTCTTCTGTCCCACCTAGCTGCAAGGGAGGCTGGGAAATGTGGTCATTACTCAAGCCACCCGTGTGCCTGGCTAAAATGTAAAGATTCTGGGCCTAAAAGGAAAAAGATGGAAATGGGTATTAAGGACAAAGAGACATTAATCCTACCCTATACCCCATGCAGTCATTTCTCCCCCAGGTTGAGTACATGTGTTCTTTTCTATGAGCACATGCCAAAGGGATTGATTTGCCTTTAGGGGCATGTTGTATGAGAACAATAGTGTGTATTTTGAATCAGTAGTATAGTGCTCAGAGTGGAAGCTGCTCCCATGATGAAGAGCTGAGCCTGCCTGAGGGAAGAGCATATGTTTGCCGCCCAGCTCATATTCACACCAGAGCAAGTGCTCACCAAGTGGAATGGTGGACATCTGTTCTCTTTCTGTCATTTGTCCTTTAATAAGGGTGAAGGGACCCAGAAAGAGTTGAATTTTTGTGAAGTAAACATTTAATATAACTTTCCTGTGCCTTTTTACTGTGCGGTAAGGCATGTGATTGCCTTCTCAGATGACCGATGATGATGTGATTTTTGGAACTCTTGATCTGAGTGTTAGGACCCACCCTCAGTTATTTAAGCCAAGAGGACCAATTTGTTGGCTCAGAGTTCTGGGAAGATCAGCCACAAAAAAAAAAAAATGGACTGCTTAGGCCTCATGGTAGCAGACAGCAGGACATGTGTGGCCCATTGACTAAGTGACCGCCTCCTTGTCTTGGTGGCAAAGGCCGAAGAACAGTGATGCTGAGCGTAATGGTAATAGCTCGTCTTTACTGCACTTGCCTTGTACCTGGCAGTATTTGTGGTTCAGCTCATTTTCAGCTCTGTACCCACCTTCCTAATGCACAGGGGTTAATTGACCTGCCCATGACCATGTAGTTGTCTGTCTGTGACAGAGGTGGGATTTGAACACAGTCTCTGGTTCTGCCTTTTTTAAAACAAACTTTATTGTCCTAAGGGCCAAAGAAGAGACACAGGAACAGAGGACTTAAATTCTGGACAGAAGAGTTTGTGTTCACTTCATGCTTTCATTTCCTCAGTCTTTAGTGACTTTTGAATCTGTGCAATAGGGCCACCTGACTCTCCTGCCTTTGACTCGGCACCGAGCCAAACATCCCTCCTTACCCAGCACCACATTGAAACATTCAGGTGACTCTTGCTGGTTCTCTACAGTCCTCTCAATTCCAGGCCAGGCCTCACCTAGTTTGTTTTTAAAGTTACTATTTTGCTGTCCTAGTTTTCAATGTGAATTTTTAAAAAATTGGGCTGAAGGTGTAGTTCAGTGGTAGAACATTTGCCAGCATGTATGAGTCCCTGGGTTTGATCCCCAGCACTAACTAACTAACTAAATAAGTGGAGCTGAGTGAGACAGCAAAGGCCTGTAACCCTAGTTGCTCAGGAATCTGAGGCAGAAGGATCCTGTCTTAGGCCAATCTGGCCATTTTAGCAAGACTCCCCTCTCAAATAAAAATTTTATAAAGGGCTGGGAATATAGCCAAGTTTTAGAATATACCATCAATTAATCAACCAATCAGTACAGAAATAAACTTCCTTTTTGTACTCAGCAAACATATACAGTGTTTCCCAGTTGCTAGACGTGTGTTTCCAGACCTAGGGATATTGGTGAGCCAGTACCTGCCCTCCCAGAACTAAACCTCTGGAGAAGAAGCAAGACAGTCTGATTCAGATTCTCAGCTGCAGCTGTGATAAACACAGGGGGAGATGCAGGGGTCTAGGCGAGTACTGCAGTGTGTAGAACCTTAGTCCTGAGCTGAGGGTGGGAGGGAAGATGCCGGAGGTGCGTGTCCGAGCTGTGGCATCAGAGAGGGTGCAGAGCAACTCCAGGGCGCACTGGAAAGCCCCTGAACTTGTCAGTCACAGTCCCCATAGCCACACACTCAAGACTAGTATCCTCAGTATCGAGACATTCACACAACCTGTCCAGGCTCAGTTTCCTTACCTGTGGGAGTGGTGTGGATCGTGGCGCACATTACACCGAATTCTGGCATATGGTGAGGATCTGTGAAGTACTTAGTAAGTCATTAAAACTTGTAGGCTTTGGGACTAAAAACAGCTGATGAGAAAAATCAGCCCAGCATACAGCCAGAGTCCAGGTCAGAGATGTGCTTGGCAGGGTCTGCCAGACATGGGGACATGGCATGCGATTTGGGGATGCCGTCACTGGTGCTACCTCAGCAGGTCTTGAGTACTGTGGAGACGGGGGTGGCTTTGATTGACAGTGAGTAGGAGACAGACACAACTGGAGCTTAGAACCTGAGGGCCATGATCGTCGGATGACCTTAATGCACATGGCTGGCCTGACAACAGAGGATTACTCCACCCAGAGTGTCCCAGTGGCGGTCCCTGAGGAAGGCTGTCTCCACTCTCCCTGATTCTTCTGACCTCTGTGTCCCTGTTGGGTTCCTCTCCCCAGGCTGGAAAGATGGTTGCTCGTGGCTGGAAAGGTGGTTGCTTGTGGAGGTACAGGCTGCCCTCACATACCCTGCCCACTGACTCCCTGTCCTAAAATGTTTATGAGGTGACTCTGCACTGTGGCACTTGGAAGTAGTGCCAGCCAGCCTGGCAAGATGCGTGAAACCAAGTAAGCGATCCTGGTTTATCAGTTAGAGTTCTTGGGTTCCAAGCAACAGAAACCAGCTCAGCCCACCTGTGTCCCTCAAGGAAACCAAGTTGAAGCAGCTTGGGGATGTGAGGAGCGGAGGAGGTGAGGAGCTGCTAGACACTGCAGCTAGCCTCCTGGGTGTGACACCAAACCGCTCTTACTCGTAAGTTTCTCTCAAGCTGTAGGGGCCTCGATTTGTCACCTGCACGATGGACATAGGACCAAGAGAGTAAGTGCTATGAGGATTCAGTGAGTTGATACTTACTATGCATGTAGAAGCATGCCTAGTCCCGAGTGTGTGGCTAGAAAGATATTGACTGCTATTACTTTTATTTTATTGCAGTTGTTATTATCATTATTGTTTTTATTGGCAACTTGACAATCAGATCCCTGAGCAAGGCTGGCCCAGTTTAGATCATGAGGTGGGTGAGTCCTGTGATTGACAGTACTCTTCCCCTGAAGCTCGCAGAATGAGTGAGGGAACAAGCAACACTTTCCTCAGCAAAAGTAGGCTGCTGTCCCCAGACATTGGGGCTGTCATCGGATGTCCTCTCTGTTCAGGAGTTTGATACAACAGATGTTGGTTTCTTTGCTGTCTTTTGCCATGGCCAGTGCTGAGCTTAGCAGGCACAGCAGGGACAATGATTTGCAAGATCTGTTCTTCCCAGGGCTCACAATCTGAGGGAAACAGCTGAAAAATGAAGGTCCTAGTTAAGATCAAGTCCCTAGAACCAGTACCTGGTCTGCAGGAGGTCCTCAGTAAATATTTGTTGAATAAATAAATACAGGAAAATGCAGAGCCTTGTGGGAATATACAACCAGAGCATCTTACCAATTACTTGAAAGGAAGCTGTGTTGGTGGCTGCAGTGGTGAGGGGCAGTGCACACGGTCATCCACCTGCACAACCTGCACGTGCGTGTTTAATAGGTGGAGACCGGATGATCTCTGGGAGAATAGCCCTGGAGTCCACCCAGTGTGACAGTTGAGAGCAGACCCCAAACTGGGGAACTGGCTGCCTTCTCGGTTGAACAGGTTATGCAGACGTGGCTGCAGGGTGCATCTCTGTGGAATGCAGTTGCTAATACAAAGGAGCTTCTTCACGTTACAAGGCATCTATTATGTGGACCGTCATGGGACTGAACTGGCTCTCCAGGGGAGTTTTGCAGCCACAGTAATGTTTAGGGGTTCCCTTTGGAGAAGGGCTTTTCCCCACAAGTGACTTCTCATTACATAGAGAATAGTAACCACTGCTTTGCCAGTAGTGTGCAAAGGGACGAACCCATAGAGCCTTCACCGCAGTGTGTGGGGCAGCCTCTCATGCCCATTGTGCTGAAGCTCAAAGAGGTAAAATAACTAACCTGTTAAGTGTTTAGGAAGTGAGGGATTGACCTGGGAATCGGGCTATGGTCTCTTTACCAAAGCTCAGAGATTTTACTCTATGCCATATGTGACTTCTTTTTTTTTCCTGAAGTACACTTCTCAAACAATATTTTTTGACCAGAAACTCAGTGGTAGGGTGCATGTGTACCATGTGTGAGGCCCTAGGTTCAGTCTCTAAATAAATCACAAACAAATGAATGAAATGGTTTTTATTAATTTTCACACGGTACAGCATTTAATAAAATGTCAGTTCCCTTTTCATACTCAAATCCTCCATGGAAACAACCTCGAGGTGTCTTATATCTCTGCTCAGAAATTCTCTGTGTCTGTACAAGCAAATATATAAACAGAGTAGCCATATTCTACACCAAGGGTGGCAAACTGCAGCCCACAGGCCGGATTTGGCCCAGTGTCAGTTTTGTTTGGCCTGGGAGCTAAGAATAGGCTTTATGTTTTCACAAGGTTGGGGGAAAAAAAAATCAAAAGATTTCATAACATGTCAGATGATTTGAAATTCAGGTTTCAGTGCCCATAAAGAAGGTTTTATGGAATACAGCCATGCTTGTTGGGTATGCGGTCTAGGTGCTACCACCGCTGAGCAGCTGAGGTAGAGACAGGCTGGCCCCCGAGCCTCCAGCATTTGTCCTCTGGTTCCTTACAGAAAAAGCTGGCCACCCTTTGCACCCCATTCTCTTTCCAGAGGCACCATAGCACTCCATGCCTGCTTTGTTCCCTCCTTGTCCCATGTCCCTTGTCTCTTGTCCCTTGCCCCCTGCCCCTGGTGGGTGGGGAGCCCAACTACAAGCTGTGGGCCTACCCAGAGTGTGTGGCTGTGGGAAGGTCTGCCCGGCCTCCAACACAGCTCGCTCTGAGCACTGCTGCAACAGCAGCTGCAGGGCAGCCCCTGGCTGGCAGCCAGGGCAGGTCCAGGCCTGCCTGCCGGAATCTGCAGACCCGTGGCAGGTGAGGGTGGGGGTGGGGCCGGGGGTGGTGTTATTGGTCAGTTCCAGGGGTGGGTGTATTTATTCATACTTGCTGTTAGACAGCACCTTTCTCTTAGCCCATCACTCCTGCTTTATATGTGGACTTAAAAAATAGGTTATGCATTTGTATATGTTAAAAATCAATTCTTGGCTCTGTGTATACACACAAAATTATGCACAACGAGAGGTCTCTCTGCCTCCTCTTCCCTAGTTCCTCCACCCTTTAAGTAATTATTTATATTATTCCTCCGGTATCCTTCTGTAAATACAAGCAAATGGGAAGATCTATTTTTATCTTCCCCCTCCTTGCTTACACAAAAGGTAGCTACTTGACACCCGGTACTAGACTTGGCTTGTTTTACTTTACAGCACATCCTGGAAATTCTCTGTAGCTTCAATGTTTTGGCTGATATTAAAGAATGGGGAAGTATTAAATAGAGAGAAGAAAAGGGAGGCAGGTTACATAAAAAAAGAGCATTCTAGCATGAACAGCATGAGAGGTCAGCAGTGGCCTAAGAGTCGAGGACCCTGGGCTTGGTTCTGGGAGCTCCTGGGTATGTGGTTCCGCTCTGTTTCCTTCCATGCCCTGTTTTTCTCTGTGTCCAAGTACAGATGGCCTTCATTACATTGACCAATGAGAGGTTGTCCTTGACTGTTGGTTATTGACTATAGATAATAATGAAAGAATCTCTCCTATAAGCTATTCTGGAAGTTTGCAGGCCATACCTCCCACACCTGTGGTCCTTTCTAGTCCTTTCACATGGGACAAGTCCCAGCACCTCTGCTCTTTCAATGGACACAGTCCCAGTGCCACCATGGGGTGGTCCGGAGGTTAATACTCACACCACGATCAGTTGACAGCATAGAGTTGCTCTGTATGTTGGGTCTAATTCTCTTGAAAGAGCTAGCTTGGATTTCTTCCTTGTTAGCATAACTCGGGATTAAGAATTTTGATTAGAG
>PVIR01036763.1:0-15977 GCA_004026965.1 Petromus typicus | reverse complement strand
TCTGTGTGGCAGTAAAGATTGACTGCAGGGCCTTCACACTGAGCTACACCACCGGCCATTTTAAGACTTTTTGAAATGATGACTCACTAAGTTTCCCAAGAGGGGCTCAAATGTGCCACACTCATGTCTCAGCTTCCCGGAGTGCTGGAGTTACAGGTGTGCACCACCATACCTAGCTAGATAAGATCAAAGCCGTAGTTTTGACCCTACTATTAAAAAGCTACAAATTACAAAAAGATTGCTAAAATAAATCAGCTTGATGACAAATATCTTTGTAAATAAAAGTCAATTTTTCAATTATAGATTGGCTAGAAATTATGAATGGTGAGAAACACACCTTTTAAAAAATGTAGAGGTGCATTATATCGGTTTTAGTAATGATTTCTGAGAATTACACCAAAACAGACACAAAGTAGGAAAAAAATTGACTATATAAAAATGTAAAACTTCTGTGCACAGAATACCATAGAGTGAAAAAGAAACCTATGGAATGATAGAAAATATATTCAACTCATATGTTAGAGATCTGCTTCCTTGTATGTTCTGTGATATGCAATTCAATTGTTGTTGGAATAGTCCTTCCTTATATTGAGGTGGATCCACTTCTGGTAAAGGGATCCTTAATAGATTTTCAAGTTTCTGACACTATATCACCCAAGGTATGAGGAGGCTCTGACTAAACTCTTTAAGTACCGCTTTCTTTTGGCCTCCCCCACTTGGCAAGCATGTTTTATAATTTGTAGTTTGGGGTCATGAATATGCTGCTCAGTTATGTGTCCATTTGGCTGGGGCAGGGCACCCAGTTATTTAATCAAGCACTAATCTAAGTGTCATTGTGAAAGTATTTTGCAGATATAGTTAAGAGCTATAATCAGTTTACTCTAAGTAAAAAAGATCATCCTTGATAATGTGGGTGGGCTGGAACTAATCAGCTGAAAGACCATCAGAGAAAAACAGGCTTCTCTAGAAAAAGAAATTCTGCCTCAGGACAGCAGCCTCAGCTCCCGCCTGAGAGTCTGCACCAATGGCCTGCCCTACAACTTCTGCCTCTGTGGTCCTCATGTCTCTTAGCTAACTCCATGAAAGTGTATTGCACACGCACGTGCATTCGTGCATGCATGCGTGTGTTAGGGGATTTAATGCCGTTTTCCATTCTACATCCTGTCTTTTCACTGTCTGTGATGTTTTTGATGAGCAAAAGTTGTTCATCTGAATTTATATCAATCTCTCTCATAGTTTATGCTTTTTGTTTAAATATTCTCCTACTCCATAGTCTTAAAGGTAAAAGCCTTTTTTGCCACACTGGAGATTACACCCAGGACCTTGGCACTGAGCTACATCCTTGTTCCTTTATTAATTTCTGAGACAGAATCTCACTAAGTTTCTGAATTGCCCAAGCTGGGCTTAAACTTGTGAACTTTCTGCTTCAAGTCCTAATATCACATTTCAAAGATAATTAGTCCAACTGAAATTAACTTTTTAAATGTGCTGTGTGATAGGGCTCTAATTTTATTTTCTTTCACAGATAAAGCCAATTATCTCAGCCCTGTTTAATAAATGGTGTATTTCCTTTCACTGACCTGGACTCCCCTCTCCCATTTATCATACATTGTTTTCCCTCCCCTTCTGGTATCAGGGATTGAACTCAGGACTTTGTGCTTACCAGGCAAGTGCAAGGTGCCACTGAGCTATCTGCCTGGTCTTCTCCCACTTATCATATTTTATATATGTACAAATTGACTAATGAGTTCTCTATTGTCCTATCATTTGCAGCCAAAAATTCTACTAATGTTTTCTAGTATGCCACATATATTTAGATGCTTTAGATCTATCTTGAGTCACTAATAACAGCCGAAGTGTCCTTCTAATTATCAAACCAAATAGTGTTCTCCTAGTTCCCATTCTTTCCAACTTCAGCCAATATTTAGTATACTTTCCTATTTCCTCCCTCTTAACACTGTCTCTTACTTTGGCCTTTATTGTTCTGAACTGTCTTAGTTATCTTTTTACTCTATGTCTTTTTGATAATTCTGAGATTTTTTGTCTCTAATAAACATTTTCATCTTTTTCTAGTTTGATAAAGGGTCTTGCCGAGGTTAGCTCTGAACTTCTGGGTTCAAGATATTATCCTGAGTATCCCAAGCAGCTGAGCCTACAGCAATAACCCACTGCACCCAGCCTCTGGTCCTTTCTTAATCCCAATATGAGGCTTTGAATTCAAGATGTCAAAAGTTGATTGTACACTGCTTCCTCTGAAGCCTGCTTCTCTTGATTTATTCATGTTTTTACTGAAATCACTATCTTCCTAGCCAAGTTAGGTTCAAAATGCAGTGTTGTGAGCTGGATTCTTTAACTTCCCTTCAGATTCTTTAACTTCTGCCACCTTCAGCCAATGGGCAAATACCAAGGATTCTTTATCGGTGGTGTGTGTGTGTGTGTGTGTGTGTGTGTGTGTGTGATCAGCTCCAGCCCCAAGGCCCTGCTTGGGTTCCTTCTGGCTCCCTCCTGTCTTGGCGTCTTTGTTCTTCTAGTGAACTTGCATGGAAAGTCACCTACTTGCTCCTCATCTCCAGTTCCCTGCCTATGCGCACTCTCCCAAGAGGCCTTTCCTGACTGCATTGTCTAAAATAGCTCCCTCATCACTGCTTTACACTGCCAATTTCTTTTTTTTTTTTTTAATTTTTAAAAAAATAACACTGCCATATTTCTGAATAGTGCTTTATTTGTCCTGAGGGTATTATTACTATCTGCTCCTTTATTGTTTATTTATTTGTATATTTTCTATCTCCTCCACTATGTCATATGCTACATGAAGGCAAGAACTTTTGTCTGTTTCATGCTGTCTTCAGCACCTTGAATAGTAACTGTCATGAGGCAAGAGTAAAATTCTAATTGGATGGATGGATGGATGGATGGACAGATGGATAGATTCCATTTCTTTTCTTTTTTGTGATGCTAGGCATTAAACCAAAGGCTCTGCATATGTTAGGCCAGCAGTCTACCACTAAGCTACAAGCCCAGGCCCCTTCTTTGTTTCATTGCTCTTGGTTTGTATCACTGCTTTACCTATTGAATGATAAATCTCTGTTCTGATTGTCCAAGTCTCTGCTTTAGAGTTCCAAGGTACCTAGCATAGAACTTTATATTTCACAGATAATCAATAAGGCATTTGTTCAATCCAATCAAACCTGCTTCTTGTGTGTCCTCTACTTTTATGCATCATGTATAACTCTTCAACATTAAACCACCTGGGGCGGGGGGCTTTGCTCAGTGGTTCCGGCGCCTCTCTTGCAAGTACAAGGGCCCAGGTTTGATCCACGGTAACCACAACAACAATGCCAGGCATGGAGACTCATGCCTACCAGCAATGAGAACCACATACCACAAAGCTTGCTGGGCGTGGTGGCTCATGCCTGTAATCCCAGCACTCAGGAGGCAGAGGCAGAAGGATTGCTGAGAGTTCAAGGCTGAGCTCAGGGCCAGCCTGAACTACAAAAAGTGAGACCTTGTCTCAAAAAAAATTAAACCACCTAAAAACAGGTCTATTGACTATCTCCCATATTCCAAATCTCTCAAGAGATCTTTCTTTTCTTTTCCTGCCTCTTTCTTCTTCCTTTCTCTTTTTTGCCTTTTTTTTAAGCTTTTGGTTAATAAAGCATTAATTTTGATAAATCTCCTAATTTTTAAATACAGATGTAAAATCTACTTATTAACTGTTAAATAGCACATATATTATTTCATTCTCACATAAAACAAGTAATAATGTTCTCCCTACAGAACAGGTGAGAAAAGAGTCTCAGAGAGGGTTGATCATTTTGCCAGGTAGTTGTCTAATAAGTATCTGATCTTTCATCTTGCTGTCATTTCCCCGATATTCAAATTTTTCTAAAATATGGAGGAAAAAGGCAATTTTAATCTGCTTCACTCTCTCACTCTCTCTCTCTCTCTCTCTTTTAGTTTTTTGACACAGGATCTCACTTTATAGTTCAGGCTGTCCCTCAATTCACTATGTAGCCCAGGCGACCTGGAACTCACAGCAACCCTCCTGCCTCTGCCTCCTGAGTGCTGGGGTTACAGGCATGGCCACAACCATGCCTGGCATTTCAATCTATTTCTCTTACTGTACTCCTCTACTACAGATAAAAAATTGCTATTGAACCTTAGATGTAGATCCTTCTTCTGAAGTCTTATGTAAAATAGTTACAAACAGGAAGCACACAACTGATCACAAGAATGTTTTTAGGGGAGCCCTGAGAATTGAAGGGGGCCCTGACACAGGCTAGCTGCTAAGTTACATCCCCAGCCCCACCCCACTCACTTATTTTTGAGACAGCATCTAGGAAAATTACCCATGCTGGTCTTTAACTTGCTATCTCCTTGCCTCACCCCCCAGATAGCTAGGATTACAGGTATGCATCACCATGCCTGGAATAAGGAAAAGATAAGATTTTCTTAAAAGAAAATCAAAGGGGTGGAGGTAAAGCTCAGTGATTACAGTGCCTTACCAGAATGTGTGAAGCCCTGGGTTTAATCCTCAGCACTACAAAGAAAGAAAGAATTATGGGTCACAAACACGTATTAATAAAGAAAAGAAAATTGTAATCCACCCCACAAAATATTTCAAAGCCATTGAAAATAATTTCTAGAAGTTTACCTTTAAATGGCTTAAAAATAAGATGGACTGATGAATAGAGATAGATGTGTAAAAGAGCATTTATAGTAAAATTCAAACTGTACATAACTAATGAAAATCTGTTCACAGTATAATGTTTTCAACACTTTAGTAGGCTTATTTTTATACTAAAACTGTAGGAAAATTTTAATGAATTATAAGGAAAACTCCTAGAATAAAATATCTTCAAAGCATGATAAAAATGTGTTAAATTATTATATTTTATATTAAACTATTATCACAAATAATAGTAATGAGAAAATCTGCCTCTTCAAAGAAAATTAAAGGAAATTTGCTAAATTATTAATAAGAGCTATTTAGGATTGCATTATATGGATAGCTCATATTATACGTCCTCTTTTGTGGAGGAGCTGTACCAGGGATTGAACTCAAGCCCTTGTGCCTCCAAGGTAGGTACAGTACCACTTGAGCTCATCCCTAAACCTTACTTTTCCTTTTCTGTAGTTTTTAGTATTTTACAATGTTTAATGAGCATATTTTCCACTACTCAAGAGGAAAAAAAGTTTAAAAAATAAAAATGCATGGTAAATTGCACTTTACAGTTTTTAGTCAAACTAGCAGGAAATATGAGAGAGAAGAAGAATATGTGGATAGAGAAGTCAGATAAAATGGAGGACGGCCCCAAGACTGCCTTTCTGTTTGGATAAATATAATCTGAGTTACTTAAGGGACCTCCCTCTCCTGTTACTGAAAGGTGTCTCTTACTAAAATATGCCTGTCTTCATTGTTTCCTTTTTCTAAGCACTCGAAAGACCACTTCGGGTAGCGCTTTTTTATGCCTCTCCAGATTCTGTTGCTTAGAGAGCCGACCTGGATCCGTGGAGCCCTTGACAGAGATCCTCCTCTGTCAGCCACTCAGGGAGTAAGTGGAAGCCGCCCAGTCATATGGAACTGATGACTTGGTAAATACATCTTGAAGCTTAAAAAAAAAAAAAGCATATTCTTGGAATTTTGACTCCTTACTGCTAAAATAAATAAATTATCAACACCAGCATGCCAGAATGGAGTTGGGCTTTGGAGCTAAGGTCAAGGGTAGGGTCAATCAGCAGGGGTCTCAGGAAACCCCAGAGGCTGACATTTCAGCACAAAGAGGTTTTTCAAATGTAATAGTGCATATCTGCAGATTCCTGAAACAAACAAATAAATGTGACTTGGCATCTTTTCTAGGGAGAGAGAGTGAAGGAATGAAGAAAAACTATTAGCAGTTATCAGGTGGTAAAATCATAATTAAATCAAGTTCCAAGTCTTAATTAATACAAAGATAACTTTTCGTAGGTTAACAATCAGGTAATCTTCCATCACACATCAAACAAATCCCATTGAATGGGAAAATTTTAAATTCTCTTTGGAGAAAACATTAGGAAATTAAGAGACTATAAAATTAAAACAAAAAAAATTGTTGAAGCCAAGCATCGTGGTGCATGGCTGTAGTTCCAGCACCTAGAGAGGTTGAGGCAGAAAGACTGAAGTTTCAGTCCCACCTGTGCAAATTTACAGACACTGTCTCAAAATGAGAAAATAAAAAGGGCTGAAAACGTAGCTCAATAACAGATCACTTCTGATTTTCAACATGGGGAAGATTTTAATTTTGTACTTTGCACCATTTCTGTGTCTTTTTTTTTTTTTGAGACAAGGTCTCACTTTGTGATTCAGGCTGGCCCTGAGCTCAGCCTCCAACTCACATCACAATCCTCCTGCCTCTGCCTTCCACGTGCTGGGATTACAGGCCTGAGCCACCACGCCCGGCACTGTGGTATGTGGTACTGGTTGCTGCTGGGGTGAATCTCCATGCCCAGTATTGTATGTGGTTACCGGGGAAGGAACCTGGGTCCTTGCGCTTGCAAAACAGGCGCTAGAACCACTGAGCTAAATCCCTGGCCCTCTGCGTCTTAATAAAACTACACTTACATGTGTCTACAATTTTACTGGGTTATTTGAAGGCAAAATAATGAACATATCTTCCAAGTTTGGAATATGCCAAAAATCACATGATCTTACAAATTCTAAGTGAAATTAGCATTAGCAAAAGATTTAGATTTCATATGGATCTACAAATGCACACTGACTGTACAAATGCAGAATCACACTTTTTTTTTTTTTAAACAGGGTCTTGCCTTGTAGCTCAGGCTGCGCCTGAACTCACTATGTAGCCCAGGCAAGTGTCCAACTCACAGTAATCCTCCTGCCTCTGCCTCCCAAGTGCTGGGATTACAAGTGTGAGCCACCACACCAGGCACTGTGGATAGGTGTAAGTCTCCAGGCCCAGGATTGTGGTATGTGGTTACCAGGGATCAAATTTGGGGACTTGCATTTGCAAGGCAGGTGCTGGAACCACTGAGCTAAATCCCCAGCTCCTATCACAACATTTATAAAGCAGAAGAAGTCATTCTTTTTTTTTTTTTTTTTTTTAGGTTTTTTGAGACAGGGTCTCGCTTTGTGATTCAGGCTGGCCCTGAGCTCAGCCTCAAACTCACATCACAGCAATTCTCCTGCCTCTGCCTCCCATGTGCTGGGATTACAGGCGTGAGCCACCACACCCGGCACCGTGGTATGTGGTACTGGTTGCTGCTGGGCGTGAGTCTCCACACCCAGTATTGTTATGTGGTTACCGGGAATCCAACCCGGGCCCTTGCGCTTGCAAGACAGGCGCTGGAACCACTGAGCTAACTCCCCGGCCCAGAAGAAGTCATTCTTAGTGCCCACATTGAGTGTTTGGAACATAATCTTACATAACTCTTCCTGAAAAAGTTATTCTATGGTCAAATATGTTTGGGAAATGATACAAGCTTTTCCCTCATCTTGACAGCTCACAATGCAAATAATTACTTTAAGAGCTGCAAGAAATTCCATAAGAACACAGTATAATTGTTTCATCCAAAAGCTTTTAAAATTCACAGGACCATGGAGTCCCTGTTTTGCATATCTATTAACATTTTGCAGAACCTTTTTGGGGAGGCATTGCTTTAAAACAAAGTCTATGTCTTTATACAAAAAGAAGATAAATAATTTGATTTGCTTAAGGAAACAGTGTTTGCTTAGAGAAATTCATAGGTATTTTTATTTTAAGAACTAAAATAATTTCTTCCTAAGAAACTTTGATACAAATGATTAGTGTTCACAAGCAAAAAGCAAAACAAAACAAAACCAGAAACCAAATAAAACAAATAAAAACCCTATAATCAACTTGCCTTGGTTTTTGCTGCTAAACTTTTAGTGAAAAACACCACATATCCCCGACTCTTAAATGGGATCATGGAAGTAAAATAACTCAGCATCTAATGTCAATTAAATTGTTTTGAGGAAATAAGCTACCTGTTAATGGTCTTTTAATGAAAGGCTAATGGAAATATCACCACAAAAAGCCCTTTCGAGGTTCCAGTTTCCACTATCCTGAAAGGTCTTTTCCAACTCCAGCCCCAGTGGTTTTTGCCCTTCTCTGATCAATATGTAATCAAATTCTGTCTTCTATTGTTACTTACTGGCCCCATGAGTATATCTTATCTTCCTAACCAGATTGCAAACTCTTAGAAAGCTAGAGCTAGGGTTAAGTCAACTTAGACCCAGAATAGAGTCGCTAGAAACACTTCTGAATGGCTCAGACATGACCGATTGAACGGGATAGGGAGAGATGGTCAGCATGAAGGATTAAGGAAGGAGCTCTGCCCTTTGCCTTCTTTTTATCTTCAGTGCAACGTGCTCCCTCTGACTTGCACAGCTAGCAATTGCACAGCTAGCAATACGCTCTTGGCAAAGTTTCTAGGTGTCCAAGGACAGCGAGGCTGCCCTTGCTCAGGAGACATGACTTGATCTTGACACTATTCCAGAGAGTCGGTGAGCTGCTCATCACATCATCAGGACAAGTACAGGTCATGCTGCACATCTGGTTTTAAATCAAATGAGCCTTACTCAATAATAAAGTGGAGGCTGGTTTTATTTCTACTTGTTTGACCTCTAATTTATTAGGCACATTTTCCAAAAGTATAATACAGCTGCTTTGTTGAAACAATTAAAGCCTTTTTCTCAAAGAGAAGCTGATCACAGCATAAGAACAGTTTGAATTATTCTTTTATGGCAAGACCCTCCAGAAATCAAAAAAGAGAGAAGAAAACTTCCTATCCCTCTTTGGCACTGATGATTAGGGCAGGCATACTGCTTAGAGGATAAACTCTGTACTGAAAAGTTTAAACAAACACAGGACCCACAAAGTGGGATCCACAGTCCTAGGTGTTACCAGTTATTACCTATATATTTTCAAAAGGTCTGAACTAAAATGGTCAGATCAATTTTTTTTTGCCTAAAGACAAATCCATGAGTGTGAATTGTGCAAGTACCATGTTCAAAGTATTGCTTTAGGATATAGCTCAGTGGTTCTGGCGCCTGTCTTACAAGCGCAAGGACCCGGGTTCGATCCCCAGTAACCATATACCATATTGGGCATGGAGATTCACCCCAACAGCAGTCAGTACCACATACCACAGTGCTGGGCGTGATGGCTCACGCCTGTAATCCCAGCACTCGGGAGGCAGAGGCAGGAGGATTGCTGTGATGTAAATTGGAGGCTGAGCTCAGGGCCAGCCTGAACTACAAAGTGAGACCCTGTCTCGAAAAAAAAAAAAGCATTGCTTTAGGCATCACAGAAGACAAAAAGGTACACCTCCTCTGTTCAAGGGATCTGCACTCGAATACAGTAAAGCTCACACTGAAACCAGCCATAAACAATATGTGTGCTGTCTATGACCCAGCGCTAACCTGGGAGCCTTGAACTTTAACTGCAGCAGAAAGTTAGTGAAGGGGAAAGAATTACTGGGATTTTTCAGTAGCGAGAGAGGACTTTCCAAAGAAAAAGTTACAGGAGTTAAACATTGAAGGAAGGATAAGATTTGAGGCAAAAGAAACAGGCTGTCCATTCTGGTTTCAGGTCATATCACTTTATTATTTTTCTTTTGTGCTAAAGATTGAATCTAGGGGCCGGGGAGTTAGCTCAGTGGTTCTGGCGCCTGTCTTGCAAGCGCAAGGGCCCGGGTTCGATTCCCCGGTAACCACATAACAATACTGGGTGTGGAGACCCACACCCAGCAGCAACCAGTACCACATAACACAGTGCCGGGCATGGTGGCTCACGCCTGTCATCCCAGCACTCGGGAGGCAGAGGCAGGAGGATTGTGATGTGAGTTGGAGGCTGAGCTCAGGGCCAGCCTAAACCACAAAAGCGAGACCCTGTCTCAAAAAACCTAAAAAAAAAAAAAAAAAAGATTGAATCTAGAGTCTTTGCATTAAACTACTTCCTTACCTCTTATTTATTTATTTATTCATCTATCCATTTATTTTATTTTGAGATTGTCTTGCTGAACTGCTAAATTGCCCTGGCTGAACTCAAACTTGCAATCCTTCTGCCTCAGCTTCTCAGAATGCTGGGGTTATAAGCATGTGCCTTCATACCTAAATTTGTTTTGTTAATTCTTGATACTACTTATTATTATTACTACTTTGGCTTCAGTACTAGGGATTGAACAAATGGCCCTAGGCGTGCTAGGCAAGTGCTCTACCAATGAGCAACATCCTCACACTTCCCCCAGTGTTTTAAAAAAATTGATTCAGGGTTTTGTCTTAACAAAAGACAAAAGGACCAAAAAGACCAAGGCCGGCCTTCAACCTGGGGTCCTCCTGTCTCAACCTCCTGAGTAGCTGAAATTAATTACAGGTATACACCACCAACCCAGCAATGCCCAATTCATGATTGCTACAAAGCAAAAATTATATAAACAAACACCATTCCAATCACCAGGCTGCTACTTTTTAAAAATTATCTTTACAGAACAGTTATTTTAGGTGGCTCCACAGCTCAGGGGTTTACATAGTGGCCTTGAATAATTATTTTAGTGGTTTATAAATAAATTTGCTCAAATTTTTACTATTCACTCGGTAGGGTAATGCAAATAATTTCTTACTAGTGTTAGAGTTATTAATTACATAATATAGTTTTAAATAAAACCAGAGTATTTACTATGCACAAGGCCCAGTGTCGAGTGATATGGATAAAATGCTACATATCAAGCTTAACTACGCTATAAAAATAGCACAGGGGATTTAGATCAATACCACATACCACAGTGCTAGGCATGATGGTTCATGCCTGTAATCCTAGCACTTGGGAGGCAGAGGCAGGAAGATTGCTGAGTTCGAGGCTTGCCTAGGCTACACTGTGATTTCAGGGCCAGCCTGAACTACAAAGTGAGACCCTGTCTCAAAAAACTAATATAATAATAACAAAAACAATACAATTATAATTATAGAGTGTGTCATCAAAAATACAGGGAGTTTTCCAAGTTTATATCAGAAAAGTCTTACTCAAGTCAGAGAGACAATGGCAAATCTCTTAGAAAAGTGATGCTTTTGGCTGCCACCTGAAGCATACAGAGGTATTGAGGGCAGGAGCGGAATATTCTTTGAAAGGAAAGGCAGCTAACATACTTTGGGTAAAGAAAAATAAGACTGGACAAATAAGTACACTTAGATTATTGTTGTATTAGCCTTATCATTGTATCATCCTTATATTATCATTGTATTATCCTTATGTTATATTATATAATTTTATTATATAAACTTATAGCAAGCTGAACCATGTGCACTGATGATCAACTATAGTCCCAGCTACCTTCAGAGTCTGAGAGAGAATAACCACATGAGCCCAAGATTTTGAGGCCAGTCTGAGCAGCACAGTGAGAACTTATCTCAAAAAAGATGAAGAAAATGGATAAAAAGGGGAGCAAGAGGAGGAGAAGAAGCAAGCTGAAATATTCAGTAGTAATGTTATTTAATTTTAAACCTTTTATTACAAGCTACAAAGAAAATTCAGTTTCTTATAGGATGAAAACAATTTGAGAAAGTGAACATAAAATAGAAATGTCTCATTATTTTACCTATATTACTTTCATATAGTATACATCAGCAAGATGCAAATAGAACTTTAAAATCCACCTCTAAAATTTATGAAACAGACTAGGAGCAATCAGTCCCCCAGGAAATAGCACTGTGAGGCAGTCAGATACAAGGGCTTTTTGGAACCACATGTCCTGGGTTTGACTCTAGCTCCTCTGAGTCTATTACGTTAGACAAACATGGACCTCAATTTTCATACTTTGAGGATGGGAATGGGTTATATCCAAGCAAGAACATAAAGGAAAAAAATAGATAAATTGGAATCCATCAAAGTTTAAAACTTTGAAGCTTTGAGGGATAAAATCAAGAAAATTAAAAGGCAAACAGAATGGAAGAAAATACTTGCAAATGATATCTCTCATCAGGGAATTGGATCTAAGCTGTATTGTAAAAACCTCATCTGACTTAATAATCAAAAGATACTAACCTATTGAAAAAGGGGCAAGTGATCTAAACAAGATTTTTTTTCAAAGAAGTTATGCAAATGGCCAAATGAGCAACCCAAAGGATGTTCAATATCAGTAGCCATTAGGAAGATGCAAATCAAAACCACAAAAGATGCCAGTCATATTGACTAATATGCTAGTAATTGTAAAAGACAACTAATAACAAGTAACTGGTGAAAAAAGTGGAGAAATAAAACCACTCATACACTGCTGGTAGAAATATAAAATGGCATACCCACTGTGGAGAACCTTCTGATACTTCTTCAGAGATTTTACATAAATTAACCCGGGGCCACCAATTCCACCACAAGTAAATGAAAGCTTATGTCTACGTAAAAACTTGTGCATTAGCCTGACCCCATGCTTGTGGATTCTGTGCCCTTAGCTGTGGATACCCATCACCCCCAAGCCTGCTCTGTGTTTTGTTTCCACTTGACACTGTGCAGCAGAGGTGCCCACCAACCCACCAGCCTGATCATGGACAAGGCAAATGCCCCAGGAGAGAAAGCAAGCCCAGAGTCAGCAGCTCCGTGAAAAATACGCTAGCCCCAAGGAAACCCCTCAGCTATTGTAAACTACAAAAAAGCCTGGCATTTTACTCCAACAGTGACACAGAGTCCACACCAATTTTTAAAATATAATAATCAACAAATTTATTTCATTAAATTAAAAGAAATTTATCTATATTTGTGAATTTCTTTAAAACATTCTTTACATAAGTGTGGCTGATTTGTGCAGAGTGAACACAATGTCATAAAGTGTTTGAGCTTTTTTTGTGGCCACATAGGCACCAATTTTTTCAGATAGCCATGCATATATCACTGGTGGTTCAGGCTGGCAGCATGACTGAATTCAAATCAGAGCCACCTGGCACTGACATGTATGAATTCCAGCCTATTGTGAACATGTTAATGGGGAGAATCAGCAACAGGAAAATAATGCAACGACAGAAAATGTGAGTACCTTTCATTAATAACTATAAGTGTAAATGGTCTCAATTCTCCAATCAAAAGAAATAGAGTGGCAGAATGAATCAAGAAACAACATCTGGTGGTATACTATAGACAAAAGACATGTCTAACCCCTCAAAAAATTCCTAAACTAAAAATCAAACGTGGGTAAACAACATTGCATGCAATGGAAACCCAAAAAGAAGTAGGAGTACCTATCCAATTTCAAACAAAGTGGACTTCAAGCCAAAAGTAACCAGAAGAAGCAAAGAAGGTCACTAAATATTGACTAAGGGAACAATCCAGTGGGAACAGATAACAACGATAAACATATGCCCTAAACACTGGTACACTCAACTTCCTAAAACAAACACTACTGAACATAAAAGATCAGGTAATTGTTAACACAATTATAGTAGGAGACCTCACAAATAAATCAACTAGACAAAAAAATCAACAAAGAAATATCAGAGTTGAACTAAACTTCCAAACAAATAATAGGTATTTATAGGGGGTTCCACCCAACAACAGAATACACATTCTTCTTAACAACAGATGGAACTTTCTCCAAAATAGACTACGGACTAGCCAATAAAATATGCTTAAGTAAATGCAAAAGAATCAAAATATCTCTGCATATTATTAAATCATAGTGCAGTGAAACTATAAGTCAATGGCAAAAGAAACCACAGGAATTATGCAAATACATGGGAATTAAACAATTCACTCTTATTTTTTATTGCTTTTTTTGTTTTGTTTTTGTTAGTGTTTTTGAGACAGGGTCTTGCTTTGTAGTTCAGGCTGGCCCTGAACTCACTAGATAGCCCAGGCTAGCCTGGAACTCACAACAATCCTCCTGCCTCTGCCTCCTGAGTGCTGGGATTACAGGTGTGAGCCACCATGCCCAGCACAGTGATATGTGGTACCAGGGACAGAACTCAGCAGCTCGCTTGCCAGTTAGACCCTGGATCAACTGAGCTAAATTCCCAGCCCAACAATTCACTCTTGAATAATCAGTGGGTCACAGGTGAAAACAGGGAAGAAATTAAATGGTTCCTAGAATCAAACAGTACTGCCAGTACAACATAGCAGAACGTACAATAAAAGCATTCCTAAGAGTTAAGTTTGTAGCTGTGAATGCCCACATCAGAAAAACACAGCAAGCCCAAATAAGCAATCTAATGATGCACCCCGAAGTTCTATACAAACAAGAAGAGTCCAAACCCAAATTTAGTGAAGGGAAGCAATTATAAAGATCAGAGCATAAATTAATACAATTGAATCTAAAACAATTAAATGAATCAAAGAGCTAGTTCTATGGAAGAATAAACAAAATAAAAGGGGTGCAAGAGAAAGTAAAGAAGGGAAAGAAAAAATTCAAAAGTAAAAGCAAAGCAATGGAGACAAAGCTTATGTTTATGGGGGCTGGGGTTTTGGGGGAGGGCAGGGGAATGGGAAAAAATGAGAATCAAGATATATCATGTAGACTGATGGATTTAGCTCAGGCGTTTCAGCGCCTGCCTCGCAAGGGTAAAGGCCCAAGTTTGATCCCAGGTGACCACATACGGCAATGCTAGGCATGGTGACTAATGCCCACCAGCAATTAGTACCACATACCACAGTGCCAGGCAGGGTGGCTCACTCCTATAATCCCAGCACTCAGGAGACAGAAGCAGGAGGATTGCTGTGAATTCGAGGCTAACCTGGAATACATAATGAGTTCAGGGCCAGCCTGAACTACAAAGCAAGACACTGTCTCAAAAAAACAAAAAATCAAAAAATACCCAAAAAAACAAAAACCTGCCAACAAAGAAAGCCCAGGTCCCAAAGGATTGACTGTGGAATTCTACAAGAACATCAGGGAAGATCTAATGTTGCTACACCTCAAACTCTTTAATGAAATTGAAAGAGAGAGTACTCCCAAAGGAATTCCTCTAAGTTAGCAATATCCTGATTCCAAAACCAGACAAGGATACAACCTAAAAAGCTAACTGCCAGCCAACCTCTTTAAAGAGCACAAACACAAAAATCTTCAATAAGATACTGGAAAATTAAACACAAGAAATTATTAAAACAATCATACATCACGACCACCTAGTTTATGAATGATTGTAAGGATCCAAGGATAGTTCAACATACTCTAATCAATACATGTGATACATCACATACACAGAAGCCAAGACAAAGTACAGGATCATCTCAATAGACAGAGAAAAGGCTTCTGACAAAACCCAACATCCTTTCATGTTTAAAAAAACCTGAAGAAAATAGCTAAAGACCTTGTCTCAATCTGATAAAAACTATCTATGACAAACATTATGACATTATGACAAACATTTGTCAAAATTATTTTAAATGAGGAAAAACTGAGCTTTCCTCTAAAATTAGAAACAAGACAAAGATGTTCACTATTACCACCCCTGCTCAATATTTTACTAGAAACACAGCCTCAGCAATCAGACAAGGGAAAGAAATGAAAGGGAAATATATAGGAAAGGAAGAAATTATCATCATTTGCTGATAGCATGATCCTGTACATAGAACCCCCTCAAATTAACCAAATGACTCCTAGGATTAATAAACAAATTGAGCAACATAGCCTGATACAAAATCAATACAAAAGAATCAGTAGTGTTCTCCCACACCAATAATGAACTCACTGAAGAAGAAATTAGGAAAACAATACCATTCAAAACATCATCAAAAAAATCAAATATTTAGAAATTAACCTAACCCAAAAAGTGAAAGACCTCTACAGTGAAAGCTACAGTATTCTGAAAAAGGAAATTGAAGAAGATAGCAGAAAATAAAAAGATATCCTATGTTCCTGGATAGACAAAACCAATATTGCCAAAGTGGCCACTCTTCTAAAACTTACATAAAGATTTTACACAATGCCAAATCAAAACACCAACAACATTTTTCATAGAACTACAGAAAACAGCTCTA